>KN886543.1:13597-24097 GCA_000934455.1 Apostichopus parvimensis
ACTGGTGACAGTCTACAAAAAGGTTATGGATGGAAAAAACTATTGGGAAATACTTGGTTCTCAGGCAAAAAGTGTATATCTGGTTGGTCATTTTCAAGCCCGAGAAGTGCCATTTCCGGTGATCTGGGGGGTATCAAAACCAGAAATTTTCTTGTACGCTGCGCGCCAACCGATGGTGGCGCTCCGCTTAGATAGTATTTCGCGCCCCCCAGGTTAGGAAATCCTGGATACGCCACTGATTCATAATATTCTGCAGTACAAAACCAGTACTTCAAACCTTTGCAATATTTTTCTATCATTTGATCAGTTTGTAAGAGTTTATTTTTCCTACGTGGTAGAAGATAATCAATTCTACGCAAAAACGCGATGAATGCAGTGTAACAAAGAAATTGTTTACTTTCACAAAATAATGGTAAAATCGTTAAATGAATAGCATTTGTTGGACGTTTAATACATTTATTTGTATTACCTTTAATGCTTTTATTTAATATTGAATAATCTGATGAGACTTATAGCATTTATTCAGGGTTTGTAATATTAGCAACTCATTCATTTGGGATTTGTAACATCATACTTTGAAGTCCACAATTTCTTTATCTCTAAGGCAAGATATTCATTTTTGGTTACAAATTATGTTTAAAGCATCCGTATAATTACCTTATTTTCCAATTTCAAGAAGAATGTTGTTAAAACAAAAAGTAAATGGAATTCAAATGTTTGTAAATGTTCTCTGTTGATCAAAGATAAGATATGAAATAAATATGGATGAACTGTATTCTGTTAAAGTGCACCAAAGCTATTATACAGTGCTTGTTTTTTACAGTTTACTTGTTAAGATTATCTACCAAACATTAACACATCCCTCTGTCGAACTCTTCCTATAGGAAATGCGAAAATATTGCGTTTCAGAGAATTAACAGAGAAATCCCAAGGGTATTATTACTTGAAGGACCCAGCTGTCGTAGAAACATTTAATGCCTTTCCATTTCATTTTTATCCTGTTTCTATGCATCGCACACATACGTACATATCAGCAGATACAAAAGTGATATTATGCCAAACTATAATAATACTGGGAGAATAAAAAAGTCATAAAATACAAAAATGGAGACAAATAAATTGACTCATAAAATCTATCATGATAATAAATGACACATGTGATTTCATCTCTCTGTGCCCTAATTGCGATCTCTCACTATATATAAATTTCATAACATTATGTAAAATCTTAAATGGACAACTGTATAGATTGGGCAAATACTTGAACACATGTCTGGAAGGCAAAAAGCACAAATCTAAGCAAAAAAAGTCACTACTACTTGGCATAATTACAGACAATCCGGTCACAAATATACTGTAAGAATAGTATGTATGTATATGTACTTGTATATGAATGTAAAGGTATGTATGTATATGTATGTATACTGTATGTATGTATATGTTTGTATATGTATGAATATATACTCTATTATGTATGTATATGTAAGTATATGTGTGTATGTGCATGTATGTATATATGTATATGTATGTATATACTCTTTCGCACCACTGGGATAATCCCTTACAATGTATTATTATGTATGTATATACTGTATGTATAACGTATTCAACTACATACCACATGACATAACGACAGTGTGACATATAAAGGCAAAATGTACAATACCATGATTTGTTTCTTTCCTTTTTTCCACTAAAATTGGGACTTAGCCTTGAGATGCATATAAACACTTATATTCATTGAATATTGAAGGAAAATTTATGAAGAACTGAAATGATCATAAATTTCACCCTTTATCGAAACTATCTATTCCTGGCCCTTAACTCACTCAGTATGAGAGATATGCAAAGATTTATGGTTTATGCAATATTTACCAAAACAGGTTTGGGATGAACGAATGCTGGCTTGAATACCTGAATACCTTATTATTATATCACTGCCTTCCAGGAAAGCAATTTGTTTTTTACTATCTCTGGCAATATAAATTGAAACCATCTGTTGCTAATAGCACATTAACATAGTGACTGATGTTTGCTCTCAAGTTTTAAGTACACAATTTAATATATTTCTTAACAGAGGTAACTAAATCCAATGTTATTTGTTTAACAAAAAGAAATTTCAAAAGCAATTTGTCAATCTGTCTTCTAATTCTGTGTTTGAAAATATGAGAGTAAAAGCAATAATTGAAAATTAATGCTACAGCACTAAGTGTGCAGATAAATCTACGTGGCCAAATGAAGATGCACTCGGTGAGCTAAATTGAACAGTAATACACAATACTAAGAGTATTGTATTGTGTAGCAGACGAACTTTCAGGGGAAAGATTGAGAAGGGTCGCTAAGCTTCCTTCAACCTAAAAAGAGGGCTTTAATGATATTTCCTGCTTTTAGTTCAATTTTATTTTGTCAGGATACTCAAAGAGGGGGGGGGTTGGGGAGCGATCACTCCCATTGCCGACCCCCTGGCTATTTCCCTGCGGCTGCCAAGGCTTTGCCCCTGTTGGTTCATGTGGTTTCTCCACCTAGGCAACCCCTTGTTCTCCAAGCCAATAAAGGGTCAACCGCAATGTCCAAGACAGAGAGGGATTAGCTGTATTCATTTAAACATAACTCATTATTCACTGGCCCCCTCTCCACCTCTACCAAATTATACCAAAGTTTGCAGAGCCAATGCCATTGACAGCCGATTGAATTTCGATCTAACTAGATCTAACTATCAGCACAGCAAATCACAATACTTGTTTAAATGTTAACTATATGATATAGCACAGCACTTTGCTACAAGAGTGTTGCAACGAGCGATGCAACCGCCGTAACATCTCCAATGATCCCAAATTAAAGCATAAAGTTGAGTATCCAAAACAATGTACTCCTCTCATTCTCCCAACAGAAAATACCCTCCTAACACTTGGAGTCACGACCATAAGGTTTTTAATCAACCACTATTTGGTAAACAAGTATTTAAACCTACCGTCATTGGAAGGGAATGTGCAGAGAATAGAATAACGACATCATCTTGAACTTCCTTAGGAAACTTGACTAGTTCCTCTTTAATGTGTTGAGTGAAAGCCTGAATAAAATTTGGTAAATAAAAATATATCAGGAAAATTCAGAAATTCCAGAAGAATTTGGGCAAAAATGAGATTCAAATATGTTGTCGACTGGAATTGACCAGCAATGAAACATGAACTGAGGAACAGTTATTACCTTGTTCCTTGGAATATGTGTCACAAATATAACCAACCCTGTTGAAAGGAACTTAATGAGAATGCCAGAAGGATTTGTGATTCCTTGCCTTATTATTGGTTTCTACTGAATATTGCTTTACCCCCCAAAAAAAACTTTAAAGAGAGCATAAAACAAATTTTTTCTGTATATACTTTCCAGAGCGACATATAACAAATTTTATTAAACAGTTACACAAGCTATATTTAATTTGATTTTTTGGGGGTAAGGGTGGGGGAGAAGGGTTAAACTTACCTCTATCAGACCAGGGTTGGTAGGCCACCTGTCTATTACACTCCAATGGAGGTTACTATTTGTGATTAAATCTGGTGTTTGAGCATAATGTCGGTATATAGCATTGAGACTGCTACCAGTGGTGGAACAGCTGTACTGTGGATACTGTGTGAACGCTACAGCTCTGGTGATGCCATCGCTGTGTAAGACAAAACAGTATCAATGTTAAGAGCAACCAAGAACTTCGCACCACTGGGATAATCCCTTACAATGTATTAATAAATATTGAAGCATAAAACTAAGACAAGATATTGACAGACAAAATTATCAAAATATATGAAAAACTTGAGACAAATCATCATGCAAGCAGATCACTTCCATTTGTATAAATTCCCAAAACAGGTTCAATGTTAAGAGCAACCAAGAACTTCCCACCGCTGGGATAATCCCTTCAAATGTAAGAACAAATATTGAAGCATAAAACCAAGACAATATGTTGATAGGTAAAATTATCAAAATATATGAAAGACTTGAGACAGAAATCATCATACAAGCAGATCACTTCCGTTTGTGTAGATTCCCAAACTTTGGATGGTTGGATCATGATAGAACAATAAATTCTTGGCACCAAAATTGTGCTCCTTGGCCAGCATTCAGTCCTACTTGTTACCTAATTTACATGAATCCATCAAGCTCTCTCCATCTCTGGCATTCTTCGATATTTCACTGAAAACAGTAATTCTGTTTCAAAATCTGAGCAACGACTTCTAACAGACTTTTCGTCTTATGTTGACCTTATGTTGACCTTTGTTTCTGGCTGTCCAAAACTTTGTCTTTTCTCACTGCTGTGTCACTGCGCCATGAGCACCTCTTTGAAGGATACTGGCGCACTATAAATGTTCATCATCGTCATCATCGTTTTTAACTGTTCATATTGGCAATTTTCTCCATTTTTACTTGATTCCTCAAGATTATAATAACAAATAGAGAACAACAGACTCACCTTTCCATCTGGTTGATCGTTTGTTCTGTCAGAGGTTCCACATATCGAAAACCGATGTAATATTTATGAGGTGCTGTGGATGAATGAAAACCAGATGAGGTTGTCAACAGCCCAAAGGTTCAACGTAATTGTAATTGAGGCACACTAAACAAATTGTTAAACTCACAAACCTGACCCCCACCATCCCCCCCCCCCATTATCCAAAAGGATTTCAATAAGTGGGTGTACCATATTTTATCTGAAGATGGAAGAAAAAGTTGTTGCAGTCTGACAAGAGAGGTTTTAGCTATATCAAGGTATCCTCCTTCCTTCTGGGGAAAAAGTGATTTTGAAGGCCATCTTCCTATAAAATCACTGGTGCAAGATTTGGGTTTAAAAAAGCACAATAGCGATAAAAGATCTGACAGAAATGACTAAATGTTTCCTATCTTATACAAAACTCAATGTTCACCAATGCCTCTCTGACAATTCTATCAAAATTAGTCACTAGATGGTGGAGCACTCTCCATTTTGACTTCAACAAACCATGTCTGACAGAATTTTGTTCCTTTCATTAAATAGTCACTTTCATTAACTTCCGTTACTGTATCTTCTTTACATCATATTTGTACAGTAAGTGAAAAACAGTTGCATTTATCACAGGTAATCTAATTTATTCTGTAAGACTGTGAAAGGAGGAGATAGGACCAAATTCCGAGATCGATGCATTGTCTATTACGCCATTAACTCTTTTTCTATATTCTCACCAAACTATATACTGCTCACACATAACAGAAAATTACCTTTCACTTGATCTACGAGATCTCTCTGGTAACAACCATTTCCTAATTAAGGAGCTTTACAAACCATTAAAGATTCAAGAAATGCACTACAGAGGACTTTATTACACATAAACTTCATTTTACACTTTTACAATTATTATCGACTTTTTTTAAACCATTGGAAGATTATACCATTCTTCCTTGTTAAATTGTGGTGTATTTAAGATGCTTGTTGCTATGTTTATGTTTTGTTTTATTTGTTCATTGTCTTATATTTAGGTTTTTAGGTAGGCAGTCTGAGGTAACCCTAACTAGACCGATAACAACTCAACTACTCCCACGTATATTTTCATAATTTCAATGATTTCGATACTGACCTGTTTCAGGAGATATTTCATCCAGAATTCTGACCATCTCGGATCCCTGTTTGTGGGTCCACATTTTGATTGGAGAACCACCGCCGATCTTCTTGTATTGCTCCTGAATCTTTGGGGTTCTCCTCTTGGCTATGAATGGTGCGAGTTGGCTGTAGAAGTGAACAACAATATTTGTACTGGCTGATGTTAACAACCCATCATCTTTTAAAGCTAACATTATCATATTTTTTTAAACTAAGTACTTCATACCTTATTGCTTTTATAAGAAAAAAATTATACAAATCTAGTTGAAATCCAGTATATTAAAAGTAACGTCCAGTCTACATTAAAGCACCAGTGCAAAACAGTTGAAACAACAAAACATATGCAGTCTATATCTAGCATGTCTCTAGCCCTCATGCATTGTCAGGAAAACATTCAGCCTGCATACAGATTATTGGCAGCAAATCTAGTCTACTGTATGTTCAGACTATCGTCAGTCGAGAGGTTCCAGGTTCGATCCCCGGCCAGGCCATAGTAAGGTGGATTTTTCATCCAAGAGCAATCTACTGTTTTTCCCATCTGAAATGACTTTCGAAATGAAACGATTCCAAATTTGACTTAAGTTGTTGAATTGGAAGCCACCTGACGTGTAAGTTATTATCTATAAGCCCTTGCGTGCTTCTCCGACATTTGCGGTCGCTTAAGCGTCGTAAAAGTAACTGCTGATTATTATTATTATTATACTTATAATACAGTACTTTCTCTGTCATAGAGGCACTGATGAGCAATTACCTTTGTGCTGGCAGTGGAATAATGTCCTTATCCATAAACAATCTCAACAAGAAATCGTGAACTTCGTCCAAAGTTGACGGTCCTCCCATGTTAAGCATCATTATTCCAGTCTTTGGAGAACTGGAGAAAGACAGAGACAATATTACAAAATACTTTTACAGAAAAAAATACCATGCATGCTTTGCTTTCCTGCACCATTTTATTTCATGCAGGTCACATCAGTTTTCAACTATCAATGTTTGGTGTAAGGAACGAACCATTTTTTTGGCAAATTACAGATTTACAGAGGCTCTTTGTTCTGTACAGTTTTCTGTAAACATTGTGTACATACTTTTGACTGTAATATACTGGTGTGTGTGAAACATACAGTACATGTTAATAAATGTGGGTAAGAATAAAAACTATGAGAGAACTCAAGAATTAAAATGGTCTTTCTGTTCAATATACTACAGTGACTTATAATAAGCGGACATGAAAGTCAAAATTTGAAAACATTTTTAACTGAAGATCCACTATAAGAGCAGATATGAGAGATTTTATTGCCTGAATCCAATTCTAAATTTACTTTATGAAATGAGAATAAATTGAAATCTTAGAACTCATAGCAAAGTATTGCACTTTTGGTTTGGAAACCGTGCCGGAACTTTATGTGACATTCACTTTTAACATTTGATATTCTGAAGCATTGCACCTGTGAATTATCTGCAACACACATTACACCTTGGGCAGATAGTGAATCTCTTAGTGCAATATTTGACGCTGCAAGATACCAAGGCCTAACACTCTCGAACACAGCTCAACACATCTCAAGGTTGTAATCCAAACACCATTCACACTGGCAGGGATAGAACAAATCATTGTAAAGTAATCTGAGTTAAAGCTTAGCAATTAAGATTTCTATGATCAAAATTTATTCAAAAGGTAAGTACTGTGACATAAATATTATGGTTACCATCACCAGGAGAGTATTATCACTTGTGCAATCGGTCTTGAATATTCTAGTTTAAAGGCTAGTTTGAGCACTACAGTGTTGCATTCTTGTCATCTCACAGAGTTTTACCTTGAAGCTCACTTTTTCAAAGTGAAGCAGATTTTACATAGATTTGGTTATAGTTTTCTTCTAATAAATGAGTTTGATATGATTTAACATTGCCAAATCTCCAGGTTTCAAGGTGTTTTGTTGGAAATCTCAAGGTTTACCCATTTGGTGGGGGTAAGGGAGGGGGGAGGGGGTAGCAGGTTTGGTGAATATACATCAATAAGCTAGAAAGAATGAAGATGAAAAAATAAATAAATAAAACTGTTAGCAAACTGCTTATCCACTAGAGAGCCTGTGTAGGAGAATGTGTAATTTGTAAGTTGGCCTGACGTTTCGATCCTAGCAGGATCTTCTTCAAAGGCTAAATGACAAGTAACAGTGACAGAAGGGACAAAAACACGCACAGAATACAGACAAGTTAATGAGCATGGTGAACACAAAAAGATAGATGTAAGGGGATTAGTAGACAAGGGATGGAGAGAAGAAAGAAAGAATTAATATGGTCAGTATGGTGAAACCTGAAACTTTACAACAATTTTCACTGGTTGAAAAGTTAATCGCTATCAATAATACAGTACTGCATACCTGTTTTTGACTGTTTCTTCTGAAACTGTGGTCTCTGATTGCTGTTGCTGGCTACATGATAAACTGATGTTCTTCTCTTGCAACCAGAGGGGTTCAATGTTCCTGCCTCTTAGAGCTGCAAAAGTGTAGTTAGAATTATAACATGTACACTATATGACCAAGAATGACTCTGATACAGTATATGATTGACATTGCCAGTGAATTTAACTCATGCAAAATGAAACCGCAAAGGTCATGAAGTGGATTTCAAAGTCTCTAATCCAGAAACTAGTTAACAAAATGACTGTGAATTTATTTGATACCGGACCTGAGTAGCCAAAATCAATTTTGAAAGAAAAATGGGCTTGAAACTGCCAAAATTCACAACTTTGAGAGAATAAGCATATATCCATCTACACAGATCTACATATAAGATACAACAGTCCTGCACTACAGATTCCAAGAAATAAAAATATGTGAGTATTTTACAGTATGTGCTACACAGCGTCACACTGTAATGTTTGTCTAAGTACCGTAGCAATAAATAATAGTATTTGAAACACTGTACTACATTAAGTTTCTGTCATATCTGCTCCGGAAATTGTCTTTGTCCCTCCAGTGTCATTGATTGCAGAGCTGTATTCGACACACTAATACTTGCAGTCATTAGATACAGTATGTCTTTTACTGTATGTATACAAGACTAAATGTTAGCATGGTTTATTATAAAATGCTCAGTATTGAAAGTACTAACACTGATCAGTGTGATCTTGTCTACGTCCTCAACAGAGCTGTGGGCAAATAAAAGGAAGGTCCATCTCACTACAGTACAAACCATAAGGGTCACCAGTACTGTAAATTATATTAATGATTGCATACAGTAGCCATGATCTTCAGTCATCCTGACGTATGACACAGTGTGTTATACATGGCACTTAGGGAGATTTCTTGAATTATTACCAATACCATAGCAGTTAAAAAATGAAAGTTTTCCATCACATGAACACTGTTTTCCACGACATGCACACGAGCACAAGAACATGCTTACACATTCTTCCCTCTTTCACGGAATACAAATGGTACTTTTTGACTAACAAATATTGTAGCATGGTGGGCTCATAATTGACATAATTGATTTGATTAATGATGTGTATCCATAAAATATCCAAATCACTCAACTGGATGTGTTTTCATATGTGTACTTGATCAGAAATGTAATGATCTCAAAATATTCATTTTTCTTTGCCTGCTCAACGTACGTTCTATCATACCGCTAAATTGATACAATCCTCAATGAGCTAACTGTAGTGTAGGCCTAAGTATACATCCATTGACTTTGGATGCTGTTGCTATGCTCTGAGCCTCTAAGCTCAGGTCCCAGAGAGTAGTGGTATCATATTGAGGTAATTTTGGTCATATTTAGGACAAAACTTGCAGAACTGGGGGGAGGCTGTTGAAAGCTTAATCACAATTTGATCAGCATAATCCAGAATGGATTAAAACTCATCAAATATGTCACTATGCTTGGCTGCAGTAAGTTTAGGTTGCCTGCTGTACATATCGCTGCTAGTAATCTTTGGAGGTGCGTCAATTACGAAGGTGCGTCAATTATGAAGCCTTTACTATACAGTAGCCGAAACAATGTACGGTAGGCCAACGTAAATAATTCCAGTTACAGGCAGTAGGCCTATGCTTAACTTAGGCATACACCGTATATGTCGCTAAATTGGTAACTCGCTCAACTCTACGTACAGTATCTCATAGATACACACACGTAGTCTTAAGTAAGAGTGCTGATTCAGCCAGAAGAAATACCTGTTCAAACATATTTTCAGTATACACATATATGTAATAGAATGATGTTCTCTAACGCTTTACCTTTGAGAAACGATCTTTTCGGAAAAAGAGCCATACTTTCGCCGCGAACACTTTGTTACACAATTATATGAAGCAAGGGTGTAGGTCACTATTACAATTTCGTATTCTCAAATCGATTGACGCCGCGACGTAAACGAGTAACAAACAATTTTTTCCTGGTTGGCCTAGACGTTACGTTTAAACCTACTTTCTGTATTGAGATTTCATCACATTAAATTCTCAGTGTGTTTCAATTACGCTCGATGGCTCAATGTCCAATTAAACGTCAAGTCTTGAGTATTTTCCACAAAAAGTACGACATAAGAAGGCTTGAATAGGCTTATCCTAAAAGTCTAGTTTTCCTAAAGTGAAACGTCAAGAAATGAAAACCCTCTTTCTCGTCTAGGTCAACCTTGGCTAAACAATATCGGCGATATGACATTAGTATGTATGTATTCACGTTCCAAAGTATTAAATTGACTTAAATCAACAGATGTTCTTGCGTTTGATTCATAAACAAAGTTTCTTTTGCGGTCTCACTTGTTTGTCGATATGTAGAATCCGTAGTAACATGATGTCATTACTATGCAATCACTGCACATCCATGTTCCATTTCCCATCAAAAGGTGCCATCAAAAGGTAATTATTCTCCTGCAAACAGTTCTG
>KN886544.1:0-19084 GCA_000934455.1 Apostichopus parvimensis
GGAGGATGAAAGCCACAAGAAGAGGCAGCAAGAGCCAGCAATCATGGGCTCTCCGGGGTGCCATCTCATGTATATACCGTTTCTCCATATACATAGCGTAGAATACGTAGAGTGAATGGAAATAGCCTCTAGGTATAATACTACTTTGACAGGGACTGTCTTTAAAGAGAACCTGAACGTAAATAATAATGTGTTGCGAGGTGTAGTGAGATCTGCACCATCCCCGACCAGGTCATGTGATATATGCAAATTACTGGATACCGTACTATCGGGATAAGATATCTGAAGATGTGGTTGCGACCATAAAAGGCAGAAAAAATTTGGGTTCTGCAAAGTTAAAGTATTTTTTTTACTGTTTTGATTGGTTCATGCCTAATTTTATCTATCCTGGTGCGAGTTTGGTGTACCCAGGTATAACTTGATTATGTGTATTCTGATACTTCAGCTATCCTTTAACTGTCCGGTATGGTACAGTACCATCAAATGGTGATAAATTCTTGACTTCAAAGTGCAGCTCAAGGATGATTATTGGCACAAAGCTCATTTTAATATATCCTATGAGTACAGATTGTTATCACTGAGCTACCAGTGTATATCATATTTCCCTATCACTTTTATCATTGTTGCCACTTTAAACAAACTTTTTTGCACACGACCCAGAATCTTCCCTAAGGACTGTGCCACGATCCACCAAACTTTAGAATCCATGCACACAGAATGCCTGAAAACTAACTTGGAAGTCTTACGGACTGGATGACGTTATAATGAATTCAAATCATAGTAACTGTAGTTAGTGAAATTGGTTTCTGTCGGCAAGCTCCAAAAACCATTCAGTAAATTAATTTTCCGACGTCTTTAATCATCAGAGGCCCATCAATCAACGTTGCTGGACGTTGCTGGACCTACCATACAGATACCAAACAGATCGTTTGACATTGGATCAGCTCGTCAGAACCAACACTTAGTGCAACAAGAACACATACCTAACGAGATTTTGACGGCCTCAAAACTTACATGTTTTACAGACTTTGGTGGAGATACAGTATTCCACTACTTATTCCTTCTTCTGAAATATACCAAACAGGTCCTGAGTAACACAGTTCCGAGCGAATTGGATCAAATAAGAAATCCGAGCAAAAAACGAACGTTCTAGACACTCTGGGTGGTAGAATGAGAAGGGAGGGCATTGACAACTGGATTAATGTACCACACTATGGTACTCTGCACAACAGTGTGCCCACAAGTCTTTTCTTCAGTCACTATTCAGAGAGGGAAGTATTTATTTGGTATTGCATGGCAAAGTGCTATGGGAAAGTAGTCAAATTGCCACACAAGTTTTAAGACATTTAGTGCAGTTTTTTATGTGTACACATAGAAATCATATACTGTATAGCATTTTTATAGGAGATAAAATTTAGAGCTTTCCCTAACTGCTACACAAACTTTGAATTAAATTATTCCATCAGCTTCTGTAAAGATTCATTCATTCATACAGCTAGGCACGAATAGTATTTAAAAGTGCAATCACAGCATCAACAGCAAACTCTGTTCGAGAACAAAGCCTGCTTTGTATTAAAGCAGTATTGATGCACCACCTTATGGTAATCTGCACTATAGCCTGAACTATAATAAGGAGACGACTACAGTAGTCTTTATTCAGCCGCTTGATTCAGCTGTTATAGATTCAATCATTCACACAGTATACTTTAGGTAAACCAAGTGCAATCACAGCATCAACAGCAAACTTTAGTTGAGAACGAAGCCTGCTTTGTATTAAAGCAGTATTGAAACACCACCTTATAATGGTAATCTGAACTGTTGTCTGAACTATGGTATGGAGACAACTAGTCTTTTGTGAGCCGTTTCATTCAGCTGTTATAGATTCAATCATTCACACAGTATACTGTACCATAATTATAGGTTAATCCTAATGTTGAAAGTGCATTCACCTGCAACCATAGCAAACTGTAGTATGTAAACAAGAATGAAGGTTGGTCTGCACACTAATTTTAAATACTTCCTCAGGTGTGCAAAGATTTCCCTTTTAATGTCCTGAGGAAGGTCAAATCATGTTTTATGGTGCTGCTGGGACTCCTTCTGGCCATCAGAAGTTCCCATGTACTTACATGTATATATGCTAGAGAGTAAAATACTGGTCACCCAGGCTCAAGATTTGACAAACATGTTCTAACTTTACCTGCTGATACAAAGGACAGATCAGTAACCTCAGAAAAATAATATTTAGCTAAACTCAGTCCATCAAAATTAACCTTTGCTTGTTTGCAAACGATACTGTAAAGTTTTTTATGATGCATGTATTTTGTGGGATATGAAATTATTAGATAAACCATTAAATGGCTAATTAACTCATTAATAGTTGACCTGGATATGGATGTAGCAAAATGGATTAAATTATAATTTATTTATTACTTAATTAGTAGACCTATGTACATACAGTACATGTATGCTCTATACTAGTGAGAACGAGACAATAGTCATTTTACTTGCAAACTGTGTGTTATCTTTGACCAGTTTAACTCATGACGTAAATTTACTAATTACCACAAATTTACTGGATATACCGGAAGCCACTGATTGGAAGATAGAATGCAATCTGAGCCATGAATCGGAAGACCAGGCTGACCAGCCACCTTCATCATTTTCTACTGTATGGAGTTACATTTGAAATGGCATCGTTTAACAGATTTGACAACATTGTTCAGCCTTTCAAGCTGGAATGTACTGTATAAATGTAAAAACCATGCATGTACTATGCAATTGATTGACAGCTTACAGTCTTCTACCAGACCAAGAATAAGAAAGCTTAAAATAATATAGCTTGAAGTTCAGTACAAGTGAAAATGTGCAAGATGTCCAAAAATAATAAAAATCTTTCAAAACAAAAACAATATACAGTATATTAAAGAGATCAATATGAAGAAGGTTTGAAAGTCACTTTTAAGCTAACTTCTTGTGGTCAGTAAAATTCTTTGAGGTCTGACAGGACGCATGCATGCAGATTGTAGGCTGAAACTGTTCAAGAAGATCATAGTCTTTTTTAAAGATTATATTAATTTCCACAAAACTGATATGCCAAAATTACTATTTTTTTTTTCTTTTCTAAGGTTAAGTAGGAAAGTGGAAAGATTCATGCTACATATGTGATCAATTGACAGCTTACAGTCTTCTACCAGACCAAGAATAAGAAAGCTTAAAGTAATATAGCTTGAAGTTCAGTACATCTCAGAAGTGAAAATGAGCAAGATGTCCAAAAATCATAAAAATCTTTCAAAACAAAAACAATATACAGTATATTAAAGAGATCAATATGAAGAAGGTTTGAAAGTCACCTTTAAGCTAACTTCTTGTGGTCAGTAAAATTCTATGAGGTCTGACAGGACGCATGCATGCAGATTGTAGGCTGACACTGTTCAAGAAGGTCATAGTCTTTTTCAAAGCCTATTTTAATTTCCACAAAACTGATATATGCAGAAATAACTATTTTCTTTTTCTTCTCTTAGGTGAAGTAGGAAAGTGGGATGATTCATGCAAGCAACAGAGAATAATTTAAACTTGTCAGAGATTCTGTGTATAGTAAAGGTAATGTTTATGAACTATTCTTTATCATGCAAAATAATGACAGATACTACGGTGAGCAGACAGCACTGTATCTCTTGTACATTCATGTACCAAAACTAGCAATTTGACCATTAAGTGACCTACTGTAGCCCTGTACACAATACCATGTTATTACTCTGCATTCATTTGCTTAATATACAGAAATTATGTTTGCTAGAATATTTAATGACAGTGTGTTTTCGTTTCAGGTTCAGTTTCGCTGATTAACCTATCTGTCTTTTAACAGGAACCGCCAGAATATACTATTGCAGCTTAAAGCAGCATTTTGCGTTTGGTCGCTGTTTTCCAACTTTTTGACATGTCCATCAAATTTTTTACATATAAAACAGCAAACTAAGATATTAGCCAAGTTTTTTTCCTTGCCAACAGGTTAATTGGTGAGTAATTAAGGACTTCTACAGATAATGAGTACAGTGGCTTCCGACAAATTTCTACAGTTCCCCCAAACCCACTAGTTTGAATTTAACCAATTGATCAGTGAATAGCTACAGTAACATGTCTAGTTATGAGCCATTGCTCAAAATAGATTCAAAAAGTTGCATTGGTACCATGCACTGCCATCTAGAGTGTATACCATGGTGTTATTTTACGTATTGGTCAATGACGTTCAGAGTTTAAACGTAGGGGCTGGGTTTATTGTGCTCCTAACCGAAAATATCTTTGAGCAAAAATGATGTTGAAAGTTGTAATTTTTTCGACTTTTATGCCACCATTTGAAGTAAGATTTTAATAAATAAAAGCTAGTTATGTAAGTATGTTTGTATGTATTTTAGATCCTCCTGCAAGCAGGAACTCGGGAAGAAGCCTCATTGGCTTATCAAAGCCGCACGCTGGCTGAAGTCAGTCTCTTAGAGTCTTAGATTCATATTTAACATCCATGATTATGAACTCTGTATTTGGACGACATACATTAATCTTGGAGTGACTCGGGACCTTATATGATTGAATGGCACCGACGTCAACCACTGAGCTATGGTGTCGGTGTCTGTTTTAGTGAAGTTGAGAAAATTATATTGAAAGGACACAAAAAGCTGCTTTAAAACAGAAAAGAAAAAGTGCAGGAATGCAGATTCTGATGGATGTGAGAGATCAGAGACTAACAGTGCCATGAATAAAATATTCTGAAACAATTAACATGGAAAGTACTAAAAAATACATAGATCTAAAAAGTTGGCAGTCCAGGCAATTGCAAAAATCAAGATGCATGATCTGAGAGGGAAGCACATCACTAAAACAACTCACCTTTAAGCTGATTGCGATCTGTCTGATGTAATATATATCCAGATCATTGAAGACATTCCAGTCTTTGGTAAGATCCACCATGTCTTTTGACCACTATCGAAAAGTGATCAAGGAAGCGTGAAAAAGGTTAAATAATAAGTAGATATGTATCTCTACTAAATCCAAGAACGTTTCGATTCTGCAATTAGCACGTCCTGCTAATCCACCACCATTATTTCACAATAGCCGAGCAAGGTGGCAAAAAATTGTCATGAATACTTCCAGCTTGCATTATCAGGACATCCTCATTTATAAAGTAAATTGACAGAGAAGGTCATTTAGATGTTGCTTCTGTTTTTTTTTTGTAGGAGGCAAACACCAGAGGATGACCTGACCAAACGAAAAGGTTGAGAACTTGAGATGCAAGATACGTATACATTTATACATCCTCTCATTTCAGTTAATTTGAAAAGACAGACAATTAAAGTGGTACTCAATTAGATGAGTTCACTGAGAACATCTGACAGGATATTTAATTGATATTTGATAATTTGATATGTTGAATCACCCGATATATATTCATGTACAATAGGTTGCCTCAGAGACCCCCCTTATTTTCTTTTCTTTCTTTTTATAGAAAAGGGAAACGGCAGCTCTTTGACTATTTCAACTGAAACACAGACTGATATGGCATAGGGCCGAACTCAATTTTCATGAATAACAAAGAGATATATTTTCTCTATCCATCAATTGCCCAATCAGCAATATTAAATAGTCATTAATTATGCAATATGCAACTAGTAGATGATACTTTAATAAGAGTTCTGGTTGTTTTACCAGTTCGGTTTTTTAGCTCTGAAACCTGGTCAACATTAGAAAACAGAATGAACCATCCTCAAAACATCAGTCTACAATTACATTAACAGACCTGAAAGATCCTTTAAGAACACTCGAAATGTAAGAAGACTCACAAAAAACAAAAAGAGCTTTTAGTTCCTTTTCCAAATTCCAACATCAAAATTTAATAACCAAATGTTTATATTCTCTGATTAAATATAGAAGTCCAAACAATTACACACAAGACTTTAAAGATTTCCCAAGATGCACCTGGCTCAATTTAAATTTGAATAAAAGTATAAATGTCCATGAAAATTCTCAGGAGTCATAAATTCCCAATCCCAAATTTTACTACATACTGTAAGAAGTTTTGAATACAGCACTTACAAATATCTACCATTGACAATTCTGTATGACAAATGCTGATAAATATTTGTACTTAGGGTATTGTAACCTGTTTCAGTCTGTAACAATAAAAGCCACAAAAGTTGCCCTACTAGTCCAGCACCCCTGGAGTCCCTCTAGTCCCAGAAGCAGAAGCTATTAATTTAAAAGTGATAGTGATGAATGGTTATGAGTGCAATAGTGCAAATATTTCATAAGTTGAAAGATGGAATGTTCCATTCAACGAGGCGCAGCCGAGTTGAATGGAACAAATTACATCTTTCAACGAATGAAATATTTGCACTATTGCACGAATGGAAACCATTCATTATTTGTTTTATACAACACCTTCAAATTTGGATATAATTGGATGTAAAATGCACTCATGCAACAGATTGTTTTGAACAGACAGGTTTCTCTGCTCTCTTACCATTGATAAAAGTGCTATCCAAAAAGTATAATGCACGGTTCTATTTCATAGCGTGCAATAGAGCTGATTTTTGCATGCAATCGACGAGCAATTGACCAATCAAATGGCCGGAATATAATTAGGTGTTGTATAATATCTGATATTCTATGAATCTATGTAGTATGTACCATTCTATGGTATACTGATTGCCAAATATGTTTATAAACAGCATCTATGGGTCTTAAAGGAACACAGCAAAGTAACAGCAGTTTAGAACTTTATCTATAAAATTATACTCAAAATGTTGAATTTTTTTTTTCCATCAGGATGAAGCATACATTGTGCAGGACACTGTGCTGCTTCGACAGTTGACAACTGCAAGATAGAATTGTCAAGTCTTGTAAGAAATGATCAGAAAATTACGAATAAAGTTTGACAAGGCAGAAGGTTGGATTCAAAAATCAAATCATAACATAGAAAAGACTGAACATTGCAAGTTTTCTTTTTATGAAATCAGACTGTTTTATCTGTTTCAATGTAGGGCATGGGGGAGGGGGAGAGGGAGGGAGAGACTTGGCAGAAAAGGTCTTTTAGAAGGAACTATACTAAGGACTACACTGCATGTTTTGTCCTCTTTGTTTGCAGAATTATATGGATTACAAGAACTTTCTAAATGATCATACTAACTCATACAGTATCCAAATATTCTTGGAGTCTTCTATTGGACCAAGTATTCTAAAACAATGGAAATAACAGAAGATAAAAGCATTAAGTACCTAAGATGTTATCCCTAACTAAATTAACTCACTTTGCTGACCAGACACAATTTAAAGTACAAACTTGAGTGAGTTGTGCAACGCTGATCACAGACAGTTTTACGATTGAGGTCAACTTTATAAACAGTACCTTTTGTCCAAAACAGACGAAAAGTGAACAACATCACAAATTACAACTGTTCAAAATTTATCGCATTCCTGTCACAAAATTCCAGTACTTCGAAGGGTCAAATTCCAGCACAATTCCCTTCAAATTCATAATTCCTTCTAAATAAATATTCGACTGATGGAAAATACTGCCTAAATAACATTTTCTGATACCACTGACTGACTTAATAGAAATCCACTATATAAAGTATATCGTTGGTGCTGTACAATATTAAGACAATGTTTCATCAACCAATCGGGCATAAACTAGCCCAACCAAATGATCCCTGACAAACATTTTAACAAAAAGAAAAAAATTGAACTGACTGAAAAGGTGTTACAGCTGCTGTAAATGAGCTTTTGAGGTGACAATGAAGAGGTGCACAGGAGGTGTCCAAGGGGGTCTTCAAGGTGCTATGAGTCATTGCATAGTTAAAGGAGCATTCTCATGTAATTATTTATGGGGGGAGGGACAATATGAATGCTAATAATAAAATTCTGTTTATTTCATTTTTCTTTCTTTCTTTTCTAGCAACTTTCCATCCGGAATGTTTGTTTAGGTACAGGATAATTTAAATTTATTGACATTAAGTAATTAAGTTAGAAGTGCTCTACTGTACTGTTGGATCTTATTAATTAGCAACTTTAGAACACTAAGTTCTGTTAATATAAGCAATGACCCTATAGTAGTAAGTTAGTATTTCACTCACTATATTGTAACACTGTGGCTATGAGTAGTTATGAGTATTATCACAAACAGCTATAACAAGCATGGGGTACGCACAGTGCAAGATTGACCATGAAAATGTTATATTTCTAAAGTTCTGTACATTCAGTGTTCACTACTACCCCCCCCCCCCACCCTGCATCACTCTCCTTATTTTCTTATTCAAGAGCCAATCTTGATTTGCTTCTAATTTGTTTAGATATATATACTAAATGAAGGAATATCAACAAAAGCACTAGCCTTTAAAGTTTTCATAGTTGACCCTGACTGTTTCATTGATAGCCTGTGTTTAAGTGATCTTGTACACACAGACCCAGTACAAGCCTTTAGACAAAGAAGTCAAAATTGCTTTCTTTGTGCTCGGTGAGGTATATCTATTTTCCTTTCACTACCAAGTTCTCAGCACAGACAAGACTTACATTTAACAGTACAATAGAAGTGAGATGAAAGTTCAGGTCTCACTTCCAACAGAAAATATAATGAAAAAATCTTTAAAAAAGGAAGAAATTGGTGGGATTTTCAATCAAATCAATCAGACGACATTTATATAGGGCCAAAGTCAACAGAAATTGTTGAAAGGCGCTATTAGCCTTGGTCATTGGTAACTTGTTACACCTACTGTACACACCAAAGTGTGCGCAATTCAATCAATCTCTCCTGGGGCACCACAGTGCACCACAACCACGTGTCCCCGGGGGACTTCCCATAGGGTGCAGCCAGAAACCGGCGCACGCAACTATATTTACAAGTTACCTCGCAAGTCCCCATTTATACACCAGGGTGAGGAGAGGCAATGGAGATAAAGTGCCTTGCCCAAGGACAAATCGCAATGATCTGGCCAGGACTCGAACCTGTAATCCTTAGATTTTTAAGTCTGAGCTAGGTAATTAATAATACACTGAATGAAGCTGACCATGCTTGTGCAAGGAGACTGTGTCATGTTCTGCTGGCCATGCTGACATTGTACAACATCAGCTTAAACCAGCTGGTTGCATGTTACAGAGCTCGATCTACATGATTCCACTTCTCACCAGATTACAAAGGTATTGCAATATGAGATCTTTCATAAGATCTGATGTATTGTAATTCGTAGTCTAATCTACCCCCACAGCAAGTGAGTAATATTGCAATATAAATCGTGCAAACAACTTTATAAAAGCAAACATTGGTAGGAATAACACTTCAATGCAGAACCAGTTATAGAAACAATGAACAAAAAAAAACACAAGCAACGTCAAAACTATCAAAATTTTCATTTTCTTGCACGATCACTTCAATTGATCATGATTTCAATTGTAAAATGTTTGCTTTTGCCTTTGTGGTTATCAGGTAAAACATTGAGATATTTATATCATTTATGCTGATTTGGTGATTGTTATCAATCCAGAAAGGAAACCTTGAAATCAATATATATACTGTATATCCCCAATATCAATATAGTTTGTGCCAAACACCAGTTAGCAGATACACTCAAATTATATGGCCACACTTGTAAGATTGAAGTATTTCTTCTCATCCAGAAAGATGCAGGAAAACTGATGAACATTAATAGCTTCAAAACTTCAGTCTTCAGCCCTGATTTTAGTATGCAAATTAGAGGCTAGGTTTTTACATCATATGACAATGTGATAGACTGTGTGTTGAAGGAGGCTTCAAATTAGTAACAGACACTCTCAAGATTTTCAATAACCTGTAAATAAGATATGTTTGACATAGAAAGTGATAGTTTTAGAAATATTTAAGTGATAGTACAGTATTTAATATGGCAAGAGCAGTAACACAGAAATGTTACTAACCACCTCCCCCACACCCCTCAGCTTTCATTACTTACTACCTCTGTAACAGCTATACAGTACATATCACTTTGATACTATCTCAGTAACAGTTATACAATACATATCACTTTGATACTATCTCTGTAACAGCTATACAATACACATCACTGTAATTACCTGATATGGTTTTCTCTGATGAATGAGTAAGAGAGTTGGAAGGTATCCGTGGATCATTGTTCACATGTGAACCATCATGGAGGATAACGATTATTCACATGCAACGTGAGTCTTATAAACATACTGACGTTGCATGACTAGTTCACTCCTGTTTATCCTGAACTATGAATCAGCGTCTGGTACAGAATGTGTGTATGAGTGGTCAGAAGAGTTGATTATTTAAATACTAGTCTATGAGGTCAAAAGTAGAAGTCTCTCTAATAATGAAGAGGTGAATGAACAGGATTCATCTGGAGTTTACTTGGCAAGCTGTTGCTACGGTAATTATATGGACTTCTCATGCTCACTCAGCCAGTTTTTTCCATCAAAAGTATTAGATAACTTGCTGGCAAACAATAGTAATACTGCAATGACAAGCTACCATAAAAGTCAAATGACTTAAGATTCTTACACCAACGGCAACTTCCAAAGATAGAAATCCAAGCCTCATCTAACAAATCGACCGCGTCACAAAATTTATCCCTGGAGCCGGGTGATGAAATACCAGCAGAAAACATTCAAAAAAGTGTAAAAAATCAGTACCTGATCATACTGTAGCTGACTGTGTTGCCCATTCAAATCTGCATTATCTATGCTAAACCTGGCTGGATACAATCGACAAATAATGCCAGACCTATATCAGAAGGCTGTGAGGAAAATATCCCGTTCATCCTTCCTCCATTCAACAGTTTCGTCCTTGATACAGACAATCTGTTGATTCTACCAGATAGTCAGATACACACTGAAACAATTAGCCCAAAACTACACAATTTTTACATGTGGTACAACTTTAAAAGCAGCAAGCTGTCCCAATGTATATATAGCATTGAACCCATCATGGAAGATCTGCCTTTAATAAGGAATGCAGGATTCAACACATGTTTTACTACAGTATAATACTGTAGGTCAGAGAGAAAGAGAGAGAGAGTAGCACTACCAACCACAGTGTACACTTTACACTAAACTATCCCACTCTGCCACCTGCCATGTCAAGCTGCAAAAAGTTTTCCCCTGCTCCTCAGCAACAAGCAAAATATCCCTTAGCAACAAAAACAAGAGTGCCCAGTTCCTCCTGGTCAATCCTGTACAACATTCCATGAGCAAACTTTATAAGAAGATATTTTGTCATGAGTCATATCCACATTTGCCTCTCAAATTCCCCCCAATTTCAGCTCAGTTTTGAAGCAATACCGTACTACGTACACACATTGGCAGCATGCAGCTCAGTGTTTGCTGTCTTAAGATTGTATTTCTGAGGGACATTTTACTGTTTTTACATGATATTCTAGGTACTGAGTTCCATAGGGACCGGCCAAGTACAACAATCTTAGCAGGGTAATAGAGGTACCCTCATATCACTTGATTTCACATGACCCTGCAAAGGTCACAAATCCATTCTAAAGAGAAGCTTAAAATTGGTAGCAAAATATAGGAACATGATTCTTATTAAGCTTTCAAAAGATTCCTTCTGGGCAATGGGATAATGACCAAGTAGGAGGTTCTCTGCTCAGCATGGTAACGGCTTAAAGAGCAACCGCAAATTTTGATGGAGGAAAAGTGAAAACGGCTCTTCAAAATTGTTTGTGTATGGTATTACTCCCACATAACTCCCACATATAATTACATGTAGATAAATATTTCTTTTTAACTTCTCAATAGCAGCCAGGGCTGTACTTCTAACACAAATGTGTTTATTTTATTTTGTTACTTGACAAGGTTGTTCCCAAATTTAGAACTAACTCAGTGCATCAAATGTACAAATCCTGTAATGACGAATAACATGCCCTTAAAAGTGAAGTTATAAAGGAATTGCAGGAACTTTTGGATTTAAGATATAGAACCCAGAAGAAATAAAAGGAAAACATACATTAACCAAATCTCATTATGATAGTTAAACTGTTGATGAGGTAAAGAAACTTGAAACATTTATTTTTAGGATAAACTACATTCCACACAATAAAGTGTGACGAATTTGTATTTTTCACTGATTCAATTTGTGTGTGCTTTGTTTCACAAACTCTGTATTCTGTAAGTAATGCTCTATATTTTTGAAATTCCGGGCTAGGATATCCCTTTAAAGTTATACTGTACATAGCTGATATGATATTTAGTACAGAGGGAATAATTCTAGAGAAGCATGAAGCTTGTCAGATACCAGAGAAGAGTAAAAATAATACTAGACTAGAACTGCATTTGCCTGCAAATCTGCAGTATATTGCAGTGCATGTGGAGTGCTTGCAATATAAGGAAGAACTTTTTGGTTGTTCATGGTGATATATTTTGGGCAGAAAATGCACCAGGGTCTCTACTAATGTAGGTACCTACAAAGTGAGGAAGCTTGTGAGCATTGTGACAGGTTTTGAATAAGTTGGCTACGCAGCTAGACTCTGAAACTGCAAATGTACAGAGACTATATGAAACTGTACATTTCAACGTCCAGTCATCTAGGTGTTGTTCACTTGGCCAGTAATGCCAATATTGTAGCGCGCACTACAATAACTATCATTCTGAAATTCTGGATGCACAAACAGCTGTTTAAATAGCAAAATCAGCCAATTTGAATATATTAAATTGGTATGCACTTACCAGACTTTACTCCCTGTTCTAAATATGAATTAATGCTTTGTCTTTCAATATTTGGTGCATTCCACCCCATCAGTCCATGCATCCTCACCATCCCATTCCCACCCCATCAGCCTATGCATCCTTACCATCCCACCCCATCAGGCAATGCATCCTCACCATTCCATCCCATCAGCCCATCCCACACCCAATTATGAAAAGATTTTTAAAATCACTTTATTTAATTTACTGTTTGAGTTTTGGAAAGCAGTTTTGGGTTTATCAAAAGTGATGAATGAGGCTCTGTATACAAAAACTGCCACACATAGATCTTTGCATTTAATTTTGCAAGGTTAGCATGCTCATTAGCACCTGCCATTGTATTCCATCTCCAAGAAATACAAAACATACTGTACTGTACAGCAGGGGTTCTCAATTAATTTCCTACAAGGACTAGAGGGAAACATTCATTGGAGCAATGGGCCAAGCAGAATCAAAATTTCACCTTAAAATACTAGCAGCATGGAATAATGATATGATCTCATTGCACAATGCTAGGCAAACTTACTACAAAAGTGCTAACGATGTATATATAGCAATTTCTTGTACACCAGTACCATATAAAGTAATTTCTAACCTGGGAATATTCAGAGCCTAGTTCAAAACTGATGTACAAACTTCGAGCACTAAATTAATCCCTGCTTAGATAAAAGCAATGTGCGGTGTAGGCCGGTAGAGTGCTCAAGGCTTAAGCCTTAAGGGCCGGCATAACCTGATGATAAGTCAACTATTTTGTGAATTTTCTTCATAGGACGGACTAGAATCTTCTGTTGGCCAGATTTTGCCTGCAGGCCGACTATTGAGACCCCAGCTGCTGCACAGTGAGTGTTATGACCCACTGACCAAATTTACAAAAGGATTGTACACCATCTATAGGTCTAACGTTTAATGGTTCAAATCATCTGGTTCAAACAATGCTGATATACACCAACCAATTTTATGTAAGGTTTGGAAATGATGAAGACAATAGAGGGCAGTATTTAACAACATCAGTTGTAGTATTGTGGTAATGTGATATGATCATGCTGTGAAGCTGTCAAATATTTGCACAGCATCTACTGTACAGTTTGAGGAGAAAGGCATTGTCACTGCAAGCAAATGCACAGTAATTCATGAGTGCAGAACTCAGGGAAATGTTAACTTTCAAGACCGAATGTAATCTTAAGAACGTCATCATATGGCACACTTTACATTTAGGCGCTAGTGGAAAGGAAGAGGGCAACACTTCACTAATTGCATTGGATATACTGTAGGTCTGCAGTTCTATCAAATAAATAATGTAAGATGAGAAGGTACACAGTCAAAGTTATTGCCTGCCTGACAACTATTGGACAAAAAATAATTTATCAATCTTACACATCCTCAAATTCAAGACGGAAAAAGATAAATGCAGGTGAGGATAAGTTAAATTGAAAACTAGGTACTGTATGAGCTTACACATTTTTTCAGAGTATTTTAAAGTTTCCACGCATGCATGTTTATAATGGGACAGCTTGGAGACAACACGTGCAATGTCACCCTCGGAGAATTTTTCTTAAAATCCTCAAATTTTATTAGAATCTGAACAACAGACAATAGATTA
Organism: Apostichopus parvimensis; assembly: GCA_000934455.1. Taxonomy (NCBI): domain Eukaryota; kingdom Metazoa; phylum Echinodermata; class Holothuroidea; order Aspidochirotida; family Stichopodidae; genus Apostichopus; species Apostichopus parvimensis. Next base: position 14,336 of record KN886544.1, read on the forward strand.
TACCTACAACAAAACACTTCTTAAAAGTCGAGTAGCACCTGCTCCGGTTAGATTCATGGTTTACTTGTCAGTAAGACACTTGTGCTTCAGTGGAACATTCAGCTCTAGCAATGTTTGATCATTGCGCATAATCGCAAATTCTTAATCTTTTACGATTGCCAAAGTATTTGTCATACATTCAAACATGTACATTTTTACTGGCCTGATTCACATTTATCGGATGTCTGATTGAGTGTGATTGCAGTGTAGTTTCATTTCAATGTTTAATATATGTTCCTGCTATCACGCTAGGCTAGAGCCTAACCTAGAATGTTGAATGTCCTTTTACAGAAAACTCTTCATCACACAATCATCACACCGTTACAAGGTGTTACATCTATTCATTGTTTGCACGTTCGTTTCCATTAGTGATAGTAGTTGCAGAAGCCTAGTAGATTCATTCAAAAGTTTTTGATTTACAAGGAAGAATTGTAAGAAATGTCATAGATTGAAAGTTGTTCATTCAAAGTTGTTTGGTAGATGTTTCAACATGATTTAGACACCACATGTTAAGACACGAAAGAATAAATGAAGACAGAGCACCATGGAGAAAGATTGGTTTGACTGTATTTCTGCAATGTAAATATGACAGTGTGACGTCATAACTGTAACCGAGTAATCGCGAGAAGAACTGTGTTATTAATCAACTACAAAAGAAAGAGTCGACTATCAGCACTAGTCTGTGTGTTTTACAGTCCGTGTCTGTCAGTCAAATTGGGCCGTATTTTTTTTTGGGGGGGGGTGTCTGTCTCTTTCTGCAAGCAAGCTAAAATCTGGGAAGCCAAAGTACATCACTATATTAATGTGATTTTGTAATGAAATGCAGACAAAAATCTAGATCATCCTCATCTCATCCTGTGCAAAGAAATATTGATGTACTGTGCTTATCTTTGTAGCAAATGCAGTTCTCCTATATTTGTGGGCATTACATTCCATGGTAAACATAGAAATGCTGAACATAACATTTATACAACTATATACTATATAGAAATATATGTGACGAGGCCCATTCTAGTTTAACTATACATGTGTTGAATATTGCTCAGGACTAGAAACACTTCAAATTGGAATAGGTTCCATGACAAGTACCCATTCTGATGTTCATTCCTGAACAGGAAACTTTGATTTGACATCAAAACATCTGCTTCATGACATTATTAATTGTACCTTCATTGTTCTTTTGAATTATTTGTTTGAATATTAAGCATGTTGGTCTTACACAATACTTAAAAGCCTGCTCTCAACCATGTACCATGTACCATGTAGGCCTGTTGTTGACACTCAAACTTCAAACAACTGTAGTAGTACTCACAGTAGACCTACGTACAAATACCATTATTTGTAAACCAAGACTAGTCTATGCACTAAAATATGCTTATTATTACGCCTATATTAGCAACATGGATTTACCGAAATGCACATAAGCATGGCTCATATAAAATAGCAGGGACTCGATACAAATCCGAAATTATTTCTGTGGTTTGTCATTCACGTTTTTACACAACACTAGCCTAATATTATAATACTGGTTAGGCCTATTGCTAGGTCCTAACTTTATTTTAGTCAACAACCATGGGCATTTGCATGTCAGTTGATATTTTTCCACAATTGAGCATTTAGTATTTTACTTCAGAGAATTAACTGTTTTTTACTAGAAGACCTTATAATTATACCCTAGCCTAAGTCTAGACACTTCAGAGTAATACTAATACTTAGCCTGAATTTGAAGTAGCTTAGGAATATAGAGATCTGGTTACCGAATGAACTGACTGGGCATTAGAATGCTAAGGTCTCCAACCTGACCTTGTTAAGTGTAGGGCTGTATTCTAGCCTGCAGTGTCTGCTACCCCTAGAGGCTAGAGCCAGTGATTCTCAAGACAGTCAAGTTTACAACAATTATAGGCCTATGCCTAACCGAGTAAGAGTAGCAGTAAGAGTAGCCTACAAGTACAATTATGAATTTACAAAGAGTACTGTACGTAGGCTAAAGAAGTACAAAGGCTAGAGACCAGCTGTACCTTTGGCCTAGCCTATCCATAACAATTACATTAGTTTTATCCATACAATGAGGTGTAGCCTAACGTAAGAAAAAACATTAGCAACAACTGTATAGGCCTAGGCCTACCTCAACCGTTGTTTTCACGTACTTACCCGCTTAGAAAGCTTGAGTGGAGCTTCTAGACTCTTTCTTCTCTTTGAAGGGTTGTCATTTTCAGGGACAGATGCCAAACTTCTTTTTCTCCGACGGAATGACCGTCTAAACGATTGAAAGTGCCGCTCAAAGGAAGACATTTTGAAATTGACGCTGCCGTTTACAAGGGGCGCTGTTCAAGAAAAAGATAAAGAAACACAAAATAATCATAGACACTTTAAAACGGACAGTGGATCCGTGGCTTATTCCTAACAGGTTGGTGCAAATAACAAAAGGCCCCATGAGAAATATATCCACATTTTCGATGAAATGGTAAATTTTCATCAAGGACATGCGTCATAGAAACATTTTTGTTTTTATGCAGTAAATGATTGATTTTGTGTCTCTTTTTTGTCGCTCTGTCTTCCACCGCAATGGTTTGTGAAGCTCATATCATTTTGGATTGTCGCCCCCACATCGTAAAGTTTCTGAATTCCCAAGTTCAAGGGCAGTGTTTTTTCAAGTTGTCCCGCAGTAACAACCAACTCAGGTGATGATTATTACACAAATAACTGTCAATGGTGCTAATCTACAATTAACGTATCTTAGCAGTAGTATTAAATACCACTACAGGAAAAGTACACTTAGATATCACTGCACATGTGACCGATGCGGTGTACGGTATATACCAGCAAACTATATGTACATGCATAAGAGGGGCGGGTGGGGGGATTCAGTCAACGGGTTCCCTTTTAAAGTCTTCATTTCGCCTTCAGCATATCGTGAAAATTAGATCACATCCAATAAATTTCCAATTCACTGGACACACTAATTCGTTGAAGAACAGTACCTCTGAATACACAGATATATACACACGTTATAGTGGTATTTGTAAACGCCATTTGTTGTGGTAATGAGACTATTGTGTAACCGTGATGTAAACTTTACAACAGATCTTTAAAATGTGATAACGAAAACATACCTTAGAACCCTGGTATTCAAACTGTTTTGATAAGTGACCCCAATTGTCACCTTCATTACCTTGGTGTCTCTCCAGTGGCGGATGCTAAGGTATGTGAAAGGTGTCTACGAGGGAGGTCACCCCCCCCCCCTGCACCCCTGCTTTGGGAGTTTATTATATGGTTCAGTGTGCTTGGTTGGAAAAATGTGTGTCTTATGCAACTTTTAAAAATAATTTATGTTCAAGATTTGTTCTGCAATATATTCCCATTTACTAAATATCGGCAATTTCTTTCCCGAAAGTTTTTGGCGAGCCTTAAAAAAGATGCGACCCTACTTTAAATACCAGGCGTTAGAGTATTGTATACAGAATACAACCATTGTATCTAGAAACTCAAGAACATGTTTGTTTGTTTTTTAGCGGATTTTACCCTTACTAAGAACCCGGGTAACAATTTTTTGTTTTCTATAAATCGCGGTTACTGAAAATAGAGCGTCTGCGAGTATAGTCAGTAATGGCCGATGTCGGTGACTCACTTCGTTTTGTTTCAAGTAAATGACAACACAGGGGTTAATTGAAGGGAACCGTGATTACGACTGACTGATAACTCTTGGTCATTAGGTGTCTCAAAACCCCAACAACAAATATCATTACAAATTTAAACGCAGTTAATGACCCTTGCAATTATAAGAAGTGTTAAAGTAACCAATGGTGTGTTTGGTTACTTGCTGTAAACTGGTTCTTGTCAACAAGGTAACGTATTTAAACTGAAGGGTTATCAGTATAGGTCACAGATGTGCTTTAAAGTCATAAACATATATACAGCTTTATTATCCCATGAAAAAAGCACCTTTCCTCACCGAGACAAACCATTGCCTACTTTAACGTCTCCTCAATGTCTTAAAATCAATCAAAGGGTCGGAATTACTACAATGGGAAAAGGGACCTTTGAAAAGGTGCTAGCAATTCCAGCAGGCAAAAATTGGTGTCAATATTACCTATATCGTCGAAATTAGCTGGTCGCGTTTCTCTCTACCATTATTCAAGTTCATATGAAACCACAGAATATTATGCTATGTTGGCTACGTCTTTCGATTGGTTGCAACGATGTCAGTGGCTAACCCAGGATTTCTTGAAAAGAGATTGTGGAGGCGGGGGGTGTGGTAGGAAGGTTGGAAAGCAAATTTCGTTAGATTACGATTACGATTACGGGAAAATCGGTGATGAATTGAAAGAAAACCGAAGGAAGAAACACACGCAGCGCTAAAAAGTTATATTCACAGTGTGGAGGTGATTATTCGAAGATATACCGGTAAATTACTTTTAGAAGCAAGAGTAACCAATATTTAACATACTAGCATATTTGATGGCCATATCGATGACGCTAAAGGCTCGATGTAAGTTTGCATGAAACAAACTTATTAGACCACCATTTTATTGGATATCTGGGATATGTGAAAATGATTATAGCTGGAAATGATCACAAGGCTACTTCCGACTTTGTTCAAAATCGTTGTCTCTAATCCTCTTAGCAATTTTATTCCTTTGGTTGCAGCTTAACATCAGAATTCTTCGCCATAATTTGGTGATTTTTTATAAACCATTCAGTGTTAAAGTT
>KN886544.1:29349-39747 GCA_000934455.1 Apostichopus parvimensis
GGGGACATTTGGTATTTTGGAAAAAATGCCCAGTGCCCCCCCCCCGGCTACCCCCTGTACGAAGGTGTTGCTGTTTCAAGGCTGCTCAACATTTTTCTTTTTTTTTCTTTTCTCATTTCGAAACTATCAAAGTTTTTTAAGTATTCGCATTCTCCCCACCCCCCCCCCCACCCATCCCTTCCCCCATTTCCTACGTTAATCAGTATGTACCTGGGTAAACGTTATTCGGGCTCATCGTTCAATATATTAAACAGTAAACCTATAGACACACTCAGAATAGTACTTCCGTGATACAAATCACAAACTCAATGCGTACCTTCGTGCTTACCTCTTGTTAACTAACGATAATCCAACGGTTATACAATGTCATACCGAAACGAAATATTTCAAGCTAATTTCAGCAATCAGTTCGACGTTAAGTACGATACCGTCTTTGGAGACCATTCGGAGACCGTTCGAAATTCTAGGTAACTTGAACTATAGACAAGCACAGAAATCTGGCAGAATGGCATTGAGTCGCGATATCTTTTTCGTGTTTTTTCCTCCTATTTTTCTGGACTTTTCTTTTTTTCTTTTTCGTCGATGCTTATTTTCGATTCACGAAATTGAAACCTTTACTTTATCGATCCCCGCTATATATATTGACACTTGACATCGTTGTCTTTGGCCATCAATACTTCATTATCATCTCTCAAAATACAGAGAAACGAATTGTATATTTGAGGAAACTTGACCTCCATTTCTCTGGTATTACGACTCCTGGAGGAGAGTACTCATGTTTCGGTCGCATAAAACTCTCCCCATTCACAACGTTTTGATTTATTAAAAATAAAAAAAGAATTCTCCGTCTGTTAGTAGTAACTTATATAGTATAATGTAAGTTGAAACGTCTGAAATATTATCAAAATGTGTAAGGTTTTACCTAGTATATTATAAATCCTTTATTCAATTGTAGACACCAGGACTGTAAGGTTAGTTGGTATACTATAATAATATTATATTATCGACATTTCTGTCACCGTTACACGGATATTTCATTTTCATGATACCTACCAACCTTACTGGGTAACATAAGCACCGACAAAGTGATTTAACATTCATGTTCTTCTAAACATATTATACCACATGTATAATAATAATAAACATGTCACATGATCCTTTACGACACAGTCACATGTAGTAGACATCAAAGGTTACGATATTTATTGAACTTACTCAAGTCATTGAATGTGTGTAATATGATTCAACATATCATAGCCGATCAGTATTACATGTTTTGTCGATTACAACAGTGATAAAGCACTGTGAATGACGTCATATGTGCACGTTATGTCACGACCAACAACAGCTGATGGCTCTTTAACGTCTTTATTACTTATTCGTACAGTCCGAGGTATACATAGGGAATCACAGAGATGACATACACCTGTCACACACAGTATATAAGAAAACTGACACAAGGAACGACTGGGCGATGAGACTAATTGAGGGTAAACTAGGACGGTGATGATGATGAGAGAAAGAATTACCAGAGCCATATTTGGAGATCATATGATTGTTAAGTGCCCAGTGCACACCAATAGAAAGTGATATATGTTAAAATGTACATAGCCTATATATACGCAGTTGTTTTCGCACAATAAAGTGATATCCGGGTCGGAAAATATCATTCTCTCTGCTGCATAACTACGTAATTCAATTACTGTGTGGTAATGTACAATTATCTACACAATACATTGTTATAGACCGATAATAACTCCCCCGTGTTCGCCCCTCACACCACCTTAACCCATTTTGGGAGGGGGTGAGAAGGGGGCACATCTCATCGTCTAAGGGCACGATCCAAATTGCTACAGGACTACAGAGCATGTACATACATTTACAGGAGCCTTTAGGACGAAAAGTTTTTAATAATTGAAGTTAATTAAGTTGCTTATTAAATTAAAATGTAATATCATGTTCTGAAGTTGGTCTACTAGATAGGTTCCTAGCTTAAGTTATGTATGCAGATTCTGCTTAGTACTTCTGACGGTCTGCCAAGTACAGATTTATTTAGTAATATACAAGACTGCATTATCCTATGTGGAACATATATAATATCAGCAGTGGAATACATTTTAGGGGTTATAGGCAAGATCAACGACAGCAACCCGCCTACATTATATGATTTATATTGTAACGTTTACTGACAGGTTTATCAATTCATTATCAGGCAACAAATTTTAAAGTGATTCCGCTAAATGGGGTTGAAATGCAGCATTTCCATTACTGCAGAGGTGTATTACCTTATTCATCATTGCCGGTTTATATTGAATTTGTGTCACTTGTCAAAACACGGCTTAAACTACATATGTTAGAATGAAATCACCCCATGCTAGGTTTTTCCCTGGTCAACAAGCTCTAGTTTTATACAACGTTAATTCAAATCAACATTAAACTCGGCTTAAATTGCCAGTTATTTATTCGTTATGTTTAATAGGTACATGTTTGAAATAACGCACGTTATAATTGCATGGTATGTAGTATATACGATTTCATATTGCAGCTGCATGCCTCATCGATAGCTTGTACAGATTAACATTCTCTATAGCAAACAAAGCATATGGGGTTTATTAAGTGCAGGCTAGTACAATCAGAACGAGATAATTTACAACACAGCATAGTGCAACGGCGTTCCACAGGGTGCCGCCAAGTTGTAGTAAGTAATATAGACTTTATGAAACGTGAAGGCAACTGCACACTGTTCTCTGTCCTTAATTTAATACGGTCATTTGCCTTTACCACCAATCAAGTCCACGTGTCTTGTGGAATGCTTCTCGTGCAAATTGGACAATAGTTACAGCAACATGGACAACACATGCATGCTAGGCCAAATGGTTCTGACCTTTGACCTAACCAATGTGTTTTCACTAAACTGCCGGTCATTTGCTTGTGCATGGTTAGACAGTGCTTGCAGGACAAACGTTCTAGTTTGCTCTCTCCTACATGCCATCCACTCCGTATTTTTCTTTATATGTTTATTGTTTGTTTGTTAATTAATTAATTTTTACAGGGGAAAGGCAGGGAAGGGGAGGGGGAGCAATCAGTTTTGCTGCGTGTGGTCATTGGATAGAACTATTTATAGTGTCCTTCAAAAATCGGAGATGATGAGGATTTGAGCGCTATCTAACATTGCATGTTATCTTTAACATATTATACAAATTACCAGCTTACAGCACCATTTAGAGCGAAGGCAATACTGTAGTTTGTATAGTACGGAGCGTTGTGTTTGTTGAGTGCAGAGCGTTTGAATCTGATAGAAAATTATCCAGCACTTTGTAATTTATTTACGACTTGAGACCAGAATGCGGGCTGTGAGATGTGCTATATTGAGCTAGCAATCTTATTTTACCTTTAGGCCTTATCTAAACGAGGTTTGTGCGTATTCAACTGTGCAACAACTTTGACTAACGGTACTTTTGCGAAACGTCCCGGGGAAATTGTGACGTCACACTTGCGTGGTATAAAAGGCAAGTATGTTACAAATGAGCAAGCGAATACGTGAACTATCATACAGTGATGTGGGACAGACGGTATTAGATGATAAGACAATATTTGAGATGATAAAAGTGAATTACATTTTTATTCAAAGGGATGACAGAAGTCCTTACTTGAATAATTCAAAGTATAATTCTACTATGAATAATTTCAATGGTGATAGATAATATTAGTTCTAAGTTATGATAATTGATTTCCGAAAGATTCAACTTCGTAAATGCATTCTCTCATTGGTAACTGAGCAACACTATGTCATGTATACCTGTCGCCGGACGCTGCAGACAAGGTTACGATATAGTGCAGTGATCATACCCAAAGCTAAACTGGACAAGGCGTCGGCTTCTTACACGTATTTAAACAAGGAAGTTTTACATAAGGAAAACTACGATAAATGTTGCATAGCAAATAAAACATTCCTCTCCCCCTTTGAAATATTTCGGGGTTCCAATCAAAAATCAAATTAATTGATCAGTTGGTTTGTGGGTTTGTGAGACACATTTGAATAAATTGATACATGGAGTAAATTAGTTTATGGCGCTCTTTGATGTACATGTGATACACAATAATCAAGGTACCACAAAATCACTGACTGTTACCTAGGATACGAAAATTAGCCCCTTGACTGATGTGTTCCAGTTGCCATGCGACACGTTTGAAGCGGATGAATAATACAAACTTAAAATAAAATAATTCAATGTCTCGAGCGATTATCATTTAGCCTGGAAGCGAGGGGTGGGGGAGGATCATGAATGGATCACATAGCATGGTCTCTTTCGATGCTTTTGTTAGTGTTAATACACCCTTGAGGATATACTTACTAAATACGCGCAGACGGTAATACGATTAACACACACACACAAATAAAAACGCGTCAGGGTAAATTGTGGATGATTAACGACATCTAGTCTATATGTCAAAGGCTCTGCTGAGATGACTAGACAGTGGGCGTTATATTTAAATGCATGGTTTGTCATCATTTTTTGTTCGTGACATTCGAACAAAACCTTTCATTCAAGTTAAATAAAAGATAACCAAATGCTGGAACATAAAAGAAGTTCGTTAGATTTAACAAACTATGATAAAGGTCAACTGTAGGATAACGGTCTCCTAGTGGCGATATCTACACCACACTGTTTATAGTACAATAACCCGAAAATATAGGGAGAAATCTCATTATAGCACATAGCTTACTATAGGATGGACACTAAATTTGGTAATTTTTGATATACTAAGTTCATCTCTTAATTAAGTTCGTCCCTTTTTGTCATGGATTTTACGCCCAGACAAGACTTACGCTAGAATTAGAATAGGAACCTTTGTGTACAAGCTGGTTAGGCAAATGAATATTGCCTGGAAGCGTAGGCTAATTTTTACATTGCCTCAGTCCGTCTTAAAACTTGAAGGTAGCTCATTATACCAAAAATAGAGAAGTAATATAAATATAAGAAGAAAAGTAAATAAAGAAGCTCTTTTTCAAATGAGCAAGAGCAGACGAATTTGAAATCACGTTTGGACGGTACGATATGTGAGACGCCACTTCACCTTTTACATTTACAACATTCCTTAAAGTATACCTGTCTGACCTTAAATGTTCACGAAGAAGTCATCGTTGAATGTAACCTATGCCGTTGTACGTGTTAGTGTTATACAGCCTCATCGTGATGTGTGTCTGTCGCCTTTAATGTCAATAGGGCCCTACTACATGTAGATGCTGCAACATAGCTTTCAACAGAGGCAACAGTGACCTACAATTCTTTAGCTGACTGTCTCTCGTAGTGTTAGAAAGGTAGATGACCCATGTCATCCGTTTCACGCTCCCTGCGATGTCATTACACCTTATGTCGTAAGTCTCATAGCATCGACGTAGGTTACATGAAGTTAGGCTCAGACGGCATGCTGTGGAGTGATTTAAATCGTCGCGTCCCTTAGGTCGGATCGACAAAAAGGTAAAAATACTTAACCCTCGAAGTTTAAAGACAGTATGGTCACACAAGACTAGAGTATGACCATGGAGGTACGTTTTAATCCATATGAAACAGATTGATAGTTCAAAGCAGGTGATGAAGAATTACTTCTTGTATAAACGAAAATCCTCTTTGGAAAAGAGAGAAAGAAAGAAAGGAAGAAAGAAAGAAAGTCTTCTTTTGGTTTACGAAAGTCTGTCTTAGTTTGATAAAACGAAGAGTTTCACACGACTTCACTCTCACAAGTTACAATACTGGATTGGACAGAAGTCAAGTCTGGGTCAAACACTTCATATGCCAAAGCTTACTGCCATAACTTTGCCGATGGCTATTTAATGGGATAAGTCAATCGGTTTAAGCATCGGGTGAACAAAGAATTTGCTCTCTTTAAAAAAATCATTGAAAAAATAAATTATGATTTGTTAACGGCTTTATATTTCACTGTTTGTGATGTATTGTATTGTCAGTAAGTCCACAGGGCAAAGATTTGAATTATCAGTTGCGAAAGAGAAGGAAATTATTGTTTTGTAATCTGCGCTCATATTTCACTGTACTTATTTATCTTAATGCGACTACGTTTATACAACAGCGTTATAATATTAGCCTAGCGTTGATAGTGTACTGAGCCTAAACCGCTTAGGCTTGTAAATATACGTATCCCAAATGTTTACACCCTGTCATGGTATATTCTATTTTGGTTTGCGACATTTTAATTCATGCAATCCGATACCTTGCATTCTACGGAAAGAAACATATGTCCTGTTCATTTCGTCATTTATCTGTTTCGGATTCGCATTGTTCATGTTTTTATTTTATTTTTTATTCATCTACATCGGACAACGTATAATATTGCTCAAGGGCAGGCGATGAAGGTTGAAACTAGTTTTATTTTCCTGTAAACGATGATTTATGTTAGATTCGTCATATACTTATCAAATACACAAAATCGGTAAATCCATGAAACAGACGGCGGTTTATGTGACAGTAAACAAAGAGTTCCTTAGCAACGGAATGAATAGTGAAAGATTTTTACAATCACGTCTCCCGAGTATCGTAGGTGTATGCATAACAAATGACAACCTTTGTATTATTCTTTTATGGAACATATAGCCAGTTGTCATTGTGTCTCGTTAAGAAAAATAAACGCTGTCGTGCTCTCTTCCAGTTCAATCAGGGGATGACTTATACTGTGTAAGAAAATCCGATTATGTACTTATGAACTTTCTTAAGTTTATCTTAAACTGAATTATAACTTTATTTCATTGAGAAAGACGAGAGGCAACGAGCTAATTGTGAGGGTTTCTGAAGTCATCTTGCACTCACACACCGTATCTCAAGCAAGAAATACCCTATACCTGTTAGTCTTACAGTATCTCCGAATGATATGTAGGAATTGTTTATCAAGCTTTCCGTTACTTATTTCGAGAAATTGTGTCTAGTCACATGGTATGAACACTTCTGGTGATACATGCATCCTTGTTTTGACTCATTATCTTCGCATGTTACGAAACCATAACGGACATTGGCGAGTCCTCACAAATATATAATCCATGTACGACTAGACCGCATTAGCTGTTCTAGTATGTAGCTCAGGTAACGTAATGAGCTTGATAATGATATGCAGATGTCAAAGGTCATACAATAACTACCACAGATACGGCATATGGCAGCCCTTTTGAACACTGTTGGTTACAGATAATTGTATTGCCTAGGCAAATGAGTTTCAATTTATTTTCTTCACCTTTATTACACGATTTTGTGTAATTTAGTCGAACGTTTAACACTGAACTGCTGGTGTTAGATGGTTATGTAGTTTTTGCCATCTGAGCATGCGTAGTTGAGTTCATGAAAGGTGCATTGTAATTTGGGTCACGCTTAAAGCAAATCACGGTGTTTAATGTAGCACACCGCAGTGCGAAAAGTTCAGGAACGACTTTTGGCGCCGTTTTGACAAAAAGCAATTGTCGTCTGCTTTATACGCGTGTTGTAAAAGCTAATTGGTTTCCATTCAAGTATTGTGATCGTTTGTAGGCTTGCAATTGATGAAAAGAACAACAGCCAAATAAGAAACTTTGCTGGTACCCGAGAAGAGGAAACTGGAGGAGTTTGAACTTCTATCAGGTTTAAAATACAAACTTTATTTTTATTTAGAAAGAAACTGAAATATACCCTAGAAGGGAACACTGACCCGTATTAACAAAAATAAAGTATTGGTTGGTGCACGGTTGGGTCATTGACTTGCTATGAATTCAAAACAACGTCTATTTGTCAGGTTTTGATAGATTTGAATTCAAAATTCTTCTTCATTTTCATGATATAAACAATTCAATTTGTTGGAACTGAATTATTCATTAGTTATTACGGGACACCCCATTGGTCTCGTGTAGTGTACCGAGGGCTGATCCTTCCGTATAGTTATTTAAGTCACGTCGCAGTAGAAGGCTAGCGCCACACAATTTGTCGATGCTGCTTACGGCCATGTTCAAGTTACTTTATGGGCAAGACTTCATCTCCTAAAATGCAATAATGTGTAACGTAAATGGGTTGTTTTCTAATCCGGTATATTATACTTAATTAATACTTCACACAAAAACACAAAATTTCGTAACAACAGACGTCACTTGTTTAAATCCATGCCATAATGTAACCAAGCTAGAAGTACATTCCGACCTATTCATGCAATGATGTACCAAGAAGATCCCCGATTCCCGTCCCCCCCCCCCAGACCCACCCCAACACTCTCCCCTTTTAATGCGTTAGTTGATAAAATAATATAGCATCAACTGGTGTTACAGAGTCTACCACTATTCTCAGTGAATCGTTGTACCCTCACCCCACCCCACCCCAACACTCTCCCCTTCATTCTTTAATGTGTTAGCTGATAAATACATAACATCAACTGGTGTTACAGAGTCTATCACTATCCTCAGTGAATCGTCCTACCCCCACCCCTACCCCCACTCATTTTAAATGCTGATGAGATCCCGTTTGAAGGTAGAAGTTAAAGGTGGAAATGAAAACTATATGGGTTAGGTTTAGCCTAACATTTAACCGTGTTAAAATAGTAACACGTTACCGTGTTATGACTGACAAACATTACATACTTACGTGAATATTAGAGGTGGAACTAAGTCTAATACTTGAGCATGTTTAAATCGTACCACTCACAATTACCGTGTTGTATAACTGACATAATACGTGTTATAACTGATACGTAATATACCGTGCTATACAAGTAACATGCATGTATATAATATCGTGTTACATCTGACAGGTTACGTCGTGTGTAAGGTGATAGCACAACCGCGATCGTTATTAATTCAATATCGAGGAATATCTACAGTGCCCAGACTAAGAACTCGGCCCAGACTGCTATAGTTGAGCCAGTCGTTACACTTTTCTCTCATCTCCCTGTGGCAGAAGGAATGAGATTAAAATCTCTCTGACACTATAGGCTTATGTCTCGTTTACCAGAAAGGATTCAAATATTTCACAACCTGAAATAAACCAAAATTGTGCAAAACTAAGATACCATGTACTAATTCTCACGGAATTGTCTTTCATAGGTCAAATGGTTACAATCGAAGTCTAAATAAAAGTGTTCACTCTTATCATATATAAGATCCTTTTTTGTACGTTAGATTTGGTAGTTCGTTTTAGAACAAATTGTAGGCTAGGTTATCCAACAGAACAGAAACAGCAGCTTAGTCAGAATATGTCAGGATGGGAGAGGTGGGGGGGGGGTAGGCATTTGGGAGAATGGTTTGCAAAGTGCTGTGCGCAACCCACGTGGGTCGAGAATAAAATTCGGGATTTTTCTAGACATTGGAACATTTCTCTACAGTTTTCGGAGCTTATCGATGCCCATAATTCAAGAAACCTTTCATACGCCCTGAGTGAGTATCGATTCTGAGAGGTGAGTGGGGTCTGTTTCGTCGTGGCTTAGTCCTCATAGATAATCCTGTGTCTTAGGTCACACATGCTTGAAAACCGCTGTTTTAGAACCCGGTACCATTTCACAAAACAACCCCTCAAGTTCCCCTTCCAAGACAGGAGAGAGGAAAGGTTGAGTTGAAACCCACCTAAGCCGGTATATAGTCTGCAAGTAGAACACTTATCTGGGTCCTAAAAGTTTCCAGCCCTGCCAGCATGGCTAAATAACGCGGGACACATTTAGGCCTTACAAGAGTATAACATGACCTATGGGGATGAACAGTTTGCACTGCCTCATGTTTCCTCATGGAGATAATATGGCGGGGAGTTCGGTAAAAGCTCCCTGGTGGTACATAACTAGCCATTACGGTATATAGAGCTAAATGTCAAGACTAATTTGCCTGGTTTATACTCTGCATGGGTTATTGAAAGTGACTGTTTCATTTGTAACAGTAATTTCCACAACACGTCACATGTTTGGAAATAATATGGCCACTGACACTTATCAGAACATGTTCCGGGGTCAAAGGTCGCAACCGTACCTTCGCAGTCGGCTGGTGGTAAGGTATAGCAAAAATAGTGGCGTGACCGCCAAAATAAACTGAAAGTCCTAATGATTGAGCGTGCGCAATCCCTCTAGTATGTGTTGTAATTCCGTGTTGACAGGAAAACTGTTCATGAATGTTGTATTATATGTAACTGCTTTCTTGCAACATTAAAAGTGGTATTTTGGTCGTACATAATTGTGAGCCTAAAGAGGGTGGTACGGGACTCAATGCAAACTGTAAAGTGGAATTCGCTCCCGTTTTCGTCCCTACTCTTCATCCCTCCTTCTCCTCCCACCTCTCCTTCTCCTCCCACCTCTCCTTCACCTCGCCTTCCTCCCACCTCGCCTTCCTCCCACCTCGCCTTCCTCCCACCTCGCCTTCCTCCCACCTCGCCTTCCTCCCACCTCGCCTTCCTC
>KN886544.1:40242-51881 GCA_000934455.1 Apostichopus parvimensis
CTCCTTCTCCCACCCCTCCTTCTTCCACCCCTCCTTCTCCCACCCCTCCTTCTTCCACCCCTCCTTCTCCCACCCCTCCTTCTTCCACCCCTCCTCATTATTACCATATCTCACCCGTAGAGGCTACATCCTGACATATCGGTACGCAGATAATGTAATTGGTCAATCAGTGCTGCGGATTTTCCTTTACCCTTTGATGAACCCTTGCAGACTTTATAGCTCATGCCCTGATTAACATGATAAATTATTATTGGTGAAAGTTTATTGATAATAACTGTCTTAAAGTTCAAATGATCGATTTATCTCTTGAGCGGGGGTTTGATGTAAAACAGAATGAAGCAGTCTGTAATGGACAATGATGTCAAAATATCCACACACGCGCGCACACACAAGATGTCAAAATCAGTCCACCCTGAGGTATTAATGAACAGTGTAAGGTGACAACCGGCATGTCCGCAAACCATAATATACTTCTTGGACTAGCAAACGTATCGTAATTATTCACTCTTAAACCGCTTACACAGAACTCATATAATACAAATTAGTTTTAACAGGTTAACGTGTGTCCTTGTTGTAATTCAGAGACCATGACACAGGTTTGCGATCAGGGAAGGGGCGTTGAAATTATCGCATATGGCGGCACCACGCCCGCATGAAATTATTGCTGTGGAAAATTATGTGGGTTTACTCCGTTACGTCCCCCTCCCTGGTACTGGGACCCTGTATGTTATCACTGGTGTCGGTATAAACTATGGAAAGAATGAAATACAGTGTTTTCTTATCTTTACTGTATTGAGGCAACTCATGGGTATCCAAATATAAGAGGTGCAGAAGCTGAGGTGAAAGACAGAAATTACGATCACCGAAGACAGACTACCTCCAAAACCTATGACAGGTATCTGCTTCACACACATTTACAGTGATATTTCCATGCAGAACGTCGGGCGTAAATACGCCAATTGGCCTTTCCTGGGCTGATAACTTGCCGCTGTTCTTTTTGGCATCGCTTCCTCCCTCTTCCAATACACGCAGCAAACGTGGCTACTTTACATTAGTAATGTGGTGTGTGGGTAAAGAGGGAGAGAAAACATCAGTGTGGAGGAATGTTAACATGCAACATCATATCACTGTGTGTTTAACGTAGGCCTAAGGCGTATAACTTTCTTCGGAGATTCGTAGCTGGAAAATGGAGCCAGATTTTTTGAGGATCTATTTGTTGGGGTATACCTTGTACTAATTCGTGTAAAACTTTATCGAAAAATGGTTGGTTCCTTGCCTCCTTCACGCAAATCACGCCTATGCTCTCTCCCCAGGGGATTATTAAACAAGAGTGGCAGAAGTGTGGCGAGGGGAGGGGAAGAGGAAGGGGGTGAGCGGTAAGTTAGGGAATGAATACTGATTGAGAAATTTGAATCAGGAGCTATTTGTCTTGTGAGTATCTCTGATTGGTACGAAGTGATTGAAGTTCTCTTAAATTTTGTTTTATTACATTTATCTCGTTGATGTGGTTATATATTTTATTTATAACCAATCACCCGACCTCCTTAATTTATGACATTTTTAGGAGGTGATTTCTACCATCAGTAATAAAATATCATCCTCAATTTGTAAGAGAGGAGCTACAGACAGGTTCAGCAATCTGGTTTCATTAAACGACGATAGTCATCATAAATGTCATCAACTTAGAAACCAGACACGATAACATCTAACAATAGTTTAGTTACACCCACGTGATTGGTAAAGGTCATGACCTTTTGGTAATTATAGATTCTACTAAGATGGGTTTCTTTCTTGGTTGAGGTCGTATGTCTTTGATATATGCTCTCTCACGGACCATATACATCGAACAAAGTGACATACCGGTAACCGTCTTATGGAGTTCGTGTACTGTACATTTTGAAATTTTCGTGTACTGTACATTTCGTGTACTGTACATTCTGTAAAGTACGCGTCGTTGACATATATTCGTTGTTAAAGTAAATATAACATTTTGCTACCAACCCGCGTTATCTTCATATTTTAAGAGTAATTCCAGAAACATTGAATTTTGTTCTTCATTATCACGTGATTCTACATTTGTATGATATTAAACATCAGTTATGGAATATTGAATACCCAAGTCGGTTTATCGCCCAGTTTGAAACTACACGGTATACCGTATTATGTCATACAGATGTACTGTGCACGCTGTATCTCAAAAAAGGTTAATGAGGTGTAACGCATGTTCTGTTTTAGAAGACCGTACATTGTTTTACAATAAGTGTTTCTACACTTAACACGGCATTAGCTATTTACACAAACAGATAATTGTTTATTGAGAGAACATTGTTGTAATGAGTGACACTGTATTAACTGCGAACATCTCGTACAGATGTTCGATGCAGAGGATACAGATGATATCGCCAACAAAATTGACATCAGTTGACAAATACTTAACTAGCTTCTCACCCTCCTCCCCCCCTCCCCCTCCCTCCCTATCACTTCTAGATGCACTTCTTAAAAAGTCGTAAGAACAACTTCTATAGTTTCTAGTGGTTTTAGTCAACAAAATTCTATTTCGGATTTATAAATGATAAATGGGATTTTTACAGATAGGAGAGAACCGGTGCTTCATACAGACTCCTGCACGTTCACACACCGTGTGATTTAGCACACGACTGTCGGTATGGACTGGTGACAGTCGATTTCAATTATATCTTAGGATCTATCACAGTCTTGACAAGTGCATAGTGCGTTTTCTGTCTTTAATTTTGAGTGAATATTTGTCAAATTTAAAAAAGTTTGGGTTGATTAATTTGGTAACTCCGTAAATATTCAGCATCTCTGTCTAAGTTTTATCTCAGCATAAAAATGACAACCGTTTTGACACTCGCGTACATGGGTTAAAATGGCAGTAGGGCTAATGACACTATCCTCTTTCGAAGGAAAGAAAATGAGAAGGAGAAAAACACGGTTTTATGTCAATCCATAAATTTCGATTGAATTCATAAGCTCATAAATGTGTTAGGATGTACTCCACGGTCGCAGTTTGTCTGGTTTGGTTGCGAATCATGAAGTGGAATGTTGATCGATATTTGTTATAACTTATAACCATATCAAAGGACGTTACCTCTAGGATCTTCGTGTCGCATGATGTCATTAGTTTATACGTCTGTTTATGTCAACTGTGATACAGAGGGAAAAAGTGACGGGAGGTGAAGATGATGTGGGCCACGTTTGGACAGTGAGGTTTGAGATGAGGGGAGGGGAGGGGTGAGGACGAGGACGAGGAGGAGGAGGAGGAGGAGGAGGAGGAGGAGGAGAAGAAGAAGAAGAAGAAGAAGAAGAAAGAAGAGAGGAGATTGATGGGGTGGAGGAAGTGAAAGAGAAGGGTTGATGTTAACAACACCTTCAATCCAAATCTTTTATGACGTGTATATTCCAAACAAGACCACAACCCATCCTCCGTCCACGTATGTTTCATCCTCACATACACATCATGATCTACATTTTCCAACGCATGCATACACTTCATGTACGCAGATAAACTGGTCGCGTATATACAATTTAAAGTTGTCAGTGTGGGTGATCAAAACATCCCCAACAAAGCCTATGTACATCATCATCACAAGGGCATCGGAAAAACATTTACAAATGACATCATATATTTTTCTTGTCTTTTATCTTTTCTCACAGTGCCGAAGATTAAAACGCGACCAGATAATGTGGCGGTCGCAGAGAGCGGACAGTTTTACTTGAATTGTGAGGCTGAGGGGATACCGATTCCAGATATTTACTGGACCAGGGGCCGCAAGAAACTTCCGAGTGATGAAGATAATGTTTCGGTTCAGGTTCGAGGTGGACCGATGAAGAATTGCGTTTCAAGTTGGGTTATGGTTAGTGAAAATGTCGCTCTTTGATTCATTTTGACACTCTCTACTTCAAACCAAAAAAAAGGCTGTGTTATTTCTTACCCTAGAGCATTAACAAGAAGCTTAAGATAGTATTGATTAATTTCATCGCGCAAATAAATAGAAATGGGAAGTCCAATATATTAACGCTCATGCATGTCAACGTTTAAGCCTTGACTGTGCAGACGTTTTATATCCCGACCGGTCAAATTGGATTGCAATACCAACTATAAATACTACCATCAAGCCATATTCTATCGCTTATAAAACCTTGTTCTCAACAAGACACAATGTTGCTTTGATTCGCAAATACCGGTGAGTATTGGCTAGACAAGTGTTCTAACTCTGTAATAAAACTTCGGTTCCTTTGCCTGTTTCGCGATCATATACAGTTTCAAGAAAAGCTTCCTTGTGTGTATGTGCCTTAAATGTCACCAGTATTAGCTAAAAGAATTTCTAGAAGTTTCCAAAGGAAGTTCTGGTCCTAAAAATTGTTAGATTAGTCAGTTACATGTCTCATTTTAAGGCTGACCGCGTAAGCGCTTGGGTTCTTTTGGTTCTCAGGTTCTTGCATATTGATGAGTGGGCAGGGCTTAACGTAAAATTCTTAAAATGCCAATATCTCTTCAACCGTATGTCCGATTTAGTACATACTTGCTGCTTGGTGTGGTGATGTTATTACATAGTATGTACATGTTCTTTGCAACAACAACTTTAACCTCATTAGTTTCATGAGTGGGTGGGGCTTAACGGAAAACCTTGGGAAACAGATTGTCAACACGGTATCTCAACAAATACAAGTTGAATCAATGTCATACTTGGTACTGGTATTGGTTCCCATCGCTTGAATATTAATGAGTGGCTGAGGCTTACCATAAACATTTGGTATGGTGATGTAACTACATAATATGAACATGTTGTTTGCTACAACAATTTGTCCTAAACTTGGGACCACCAGGGCCCAATAATATTCCGGGCCCTTGTTTTGGGCCGGGTGGGCCCAGTTTGTATTTCCACTTCAAATGCATTTTGGGAGACATTCTTTGGGCCAGAATTTGTGGGGCCCAAAATTTTGTTTTGGGGAAGGGAACAAATGTGTTTTTGAGCCAATTTATTGGCGCCAAATATGTTGGGACCATTTAGGCGCAACAATTTTTTGTGAAGGTTGAAAATTTAAAATTGCAATAACTCAACAACTTTATATCGGATTGTATCCATACTTGGAAAATTATTGTTGGTTATTAAATGGCACATGTATGCCTACATGTTCTGGGACCATCTGGGCCTCAAAATATTCTTGGCGCACTTTTGGGCTGGGTGGGCCCAAATTTTGTTTCCACCTCATGCAGTTTTAGGACACATTCTTTTGACCCGAATTTGTTGGCCCAATAATTTTGGGCACACATTTTGGGGGTCCAGATTTGGGGGGCAAATAAATTTTGAAGTCAGTTTGTTTGGGCCGAATATTTTGGGGGCCATACTTGGTGCACAGTTTTATTACACTATGCCACTCAATTGACTTTGTCAACTTGATAATTCATTCCTGATACCTTCCTTTATATGTTGCTGCATTAGTCAATAGATATTCCTCTTCATTTTGGTGTACACGGTACACAGGTTCATGAATATTACCATGTTTGGCTTAATACACTCTGAATATGTTTAGGCATCGGAACCACTAAACGTTTTCGTTTTCTGGTTTCGTGTTTTACTCACTGATGGAATTGAACCTGTCATATCACTGATAGCTTGATTTTAATCAAACAGTTGTACAGGTCCGTCCCAAAATCCTGACATAGCGTGAACTAAAATTGATGTCAAGTTTATCAATGTTTCAAACTTGGTTCTTCGGTATCCTCGGATTTATTTTTTTACTTTTGCAGAAGTCTCTCATGTCTGAGAATAATTTTTCTTTCAAACGCATTCTGTCCCTTTAATGATTCAGTAGAAACACATAAATAACGAAATACTTTTACGACACAACAATATGCACGATTGAGAATAAGTACCCTTTTGTGCGGACCACATGAGTAGACTCGTGCAAGTAATTCATATCTAATAAACTGTGTTAATATAATTTGCGGGGAAGAGGAAACCACAAAAGACTAAATAAAATCAGAAAACTTATAGGTCTTAAAAGTAAAATTCATGCGTCTATAAAAATAGACAATAGTTAGAGTACTATATAATCCCCCCCCCCCCCCCCTCCCCGGCCCATCGACCCCTTTACCGTTGCCTTACACCTTAACACGCTTGCTTAAATAATTCCCGTCGGTCTACATCTGCAGTACGTAACGAACAAATAGGTTAAACAAGGCTCGTAGTAAGATGCTTGGTATATATAACATACCGTATATTTATTTAACAGTATCATGTGCTTTATCCTAACACGTCATATGTTGTAGTTTATCATAACTAAGTTAAAGCTATAGTAATAAACAATAACGCTGCTTGCTATTGCTCCAACAGAGAATTGATCACCACACGCTCAATTTGTTATAAAATAGACATTGTTGTACCGCTCAAAGGAACTGAATACATAAGTCCGTTATGTGGTAGTTCTCTTCTTGTCTCTAATTTCTGAACAGAAGATTGAGGATTGAGGAGTGTAAACCTCGGGAAACACAGGACATGTATTTGTTCACTTTGGTCAATATTTGTTAATCCATTCATTTCAAGATAGGTTAAAGAGATTGTAATTTACCTCTTTGTCATTCAAAGGGTTCTCTGTTTGAGCTTAGTCCCAGTAGTACAATCATACACAAGTGTACCTCTCATGTCACACCTGGAATGAAGAAATGAACATCGGGTTAGTAGGCTACATATTAGTACAACCAAGTAAGGGACCAAGGTATAACGTGAAACAAGGAGTGGATAACCCATGAAGGTCCTCTCCGTAGGTGTAAGTGTTGGGGGGGGGGGGGTATACTTGCAATAAGTCAATATATGCACAAATGGAATGATTGGTGATCTGCAAGTGAAACAAAGACTGGATCACGTGATTTGTCCATCACGCAGAAACCAAGAGTGAAAGACATTTTCTATTGCACAAACCATCACATAAAATGTACTGAATGATCACTCTATAGACTGTTCAGTTCATTATATATAACTTCCGCTCGTTTGCGATTTTATGATACACCGATATGATTTCTCGGCTGTTCTATAGAGTATCTCCGCTTCTTTTTGTAAAATGTCTGTATGATGTGGTTATTATGGGATAAATACGGTCATAGTGTGGATCAGTTTGATGATAGAGAATAGAGGTTTGTTAAAGAAGCGTTGCTGGTTGTGTTTGTGATTGATATCAAATCCGCACCCTTACTAGCTATGTACTGTTACTCAACAGTCAATGCAGCACATCGTGTAAATATACGACTATAGCTTTGACCGGAATTCATCGCGTATCCGCTACTGGGGGGTGCACGGTAGTAAATTACGTCAATATAAACTCAGTAGGCGAAGTCTTCGCTGTCCAACGATCTTTGGATGTACTACTACGGCACAGAGCCCTTTATATAGAGATAAGTCCCTGCTACTTCAAGATAGGTCTGTTAATTATGGCGATGTCAATTCAATATGAAAATATGAGCATCTGATTGTCCCACTGTATATGAGGTTAACTTTGAGTGGTCAAATTTGTCATGAACACAAAGGGTCAAGTTTCGGTCTTAAGTTGAATAAGAAGTCTTTTGCTGTGGCAATATAGCTGTCATCGCTGTTTCAGAAAGGTCAGTTATATTGACTAAACAGAGCTGACCGCAAATCGCGGAGGGGTCGTCTAATTTCTTCGGTTCATTCACGGTTCAATGGTCCTATCATAAAATTAATCAAGATAGATCAAATTTTGGCGATTTCATTTCTCCGAATTTGGCATCTGCAGTAAGTGAGCTGTTAAGGTTTACAGATATTTTAAAGATACTGCTGAACTGCTCTTGTGAAAAAGAAAGAAATGGAAGACAGGAATAACATCAAGCTTGACTGACCGTGATCAAAATACACTTCAGAAGAAGGGAAAACAATGTTATACATTAAAGATTGTCCGTAGTTTCAACTGCAAGCCCCTTGATCGAGTTTTGTCTCACAGTACAAGCGAGGAAATGGTTACTTTATTTCATGCCGTCCTAGATGTAAGATAAAGAACTTTTTAAGTGTTCTGAAAGACCGCCCTCGAAACGCTAAGTTTATTTTGAGGGCGTCATTTCGAAATTCGGTTTGGACAATCTTACATTACCACATTACTTGTTTTGTCTCTTAATGTTGCCATGACCGATTACTAAGTTTTTGTTTGTTTTCGTTGCTTTGCTTTGTTTTGCAAGAAGAATGGAAATTACACGTAAACCGTTTTTGTTGAATAAAAAAACAAAAATAAAAGAGTAGGAGAAGAACACATTTATCTGATTTATTATAACCGTATCTCTCTTCTTTTTCTTGTTAAGGTGAATAAGGCGCTCATGAAAGATGAGGGAGAGTATATCTGCCACGTGGAGAATAACGAGGGAAAAGTCAACGCAACGGCAACGGTAGATGTCATGGCGTAAATGGCGACTGTCGGCTACAATAGATTGCTGGTTTATACTGTGCATGTCCAGTAGCAGTTTTACGCAGTCACCCATATTGCAGGCTTCCGTGAAGTCTCTCCTTTTCAACGGCTTTCGTAGAATATCCAAGAAAGCATCGACATCCTCCCAAAATGACCTTCTTGCTGCTTATGCAACATTGGTTTCCAGTTGGATATCGCATTATTGTATATATGGATTGTTGCTGCATTGCAAATTGTCTACTTTATGGTGGAATGTACCACTTGAAGTTGAATCGCGTATCCATAGATATGTATCGTTGTATTGATCGAGTTTATAGTATTGTTTTGTTGTTCGAAAACATAGGGCCATCTGATTCAACAAGTATGTGCCAAAAGTTAGTTAACAAAAGACAGTGTTTAACAAAACAGCTCCCAAATGATTGTTCTGAAGAGAGCGTCCTTAGCTTTTGGTTCGGCTTTTGGAGATTTAGTTTGTGAGAGAACCAGCTTCGCTATTCAAAGGAAGCCCACGTTTAGTTATTTTATTGGAAAGTGCCACCAGTTTTCACTGCGGTTGCGCCCTCAGTTTAGTTAAACAGAAGCAGACCATTTGTTACTTATTAAGAGAGCTGTCTCGGTTTTAAACAAGAGAGCGCCCGCAGTTTGATACGCACGCGCTAATAGTCAAAGGATGCATAAAAAAATGCTGCCATCTCTCTAACTATACCACGTCTCAACTGAACACTATGTACTGTTGTAAATAATTCGTACTTGCTTGTGTAATGCTTGGAAGACAACTTGTATTAATATGTTATCCCCCCCCCCCCCACCTTCGGATGAAGAGACTCCTAAAGTAGTACTTTACGCGATGTTTTTAAATCAGGGAATTTTCACCTGACTAGTATCCTCCCGATGAAAAAAACAACAACAAAGCATTTCTTCAAACAGCAAAATGTCAAGCTGTTTAGAAATCTTTGAGAAGTTATGACTCCTGATGACCACTATAACTATTTCTAGCATATTATTGGTATTTGTTATCTATGTTAAGACTTGACTATCCACAAAGTGTGCTCTTTTTCCTCGGTAGTTGTTTTATATAGGTCGTATGCAGTAAGATAAACTTTGCTAAAATATTTATGATATATCGTATTGCATGATATACATACTTGTTTCGCTTTCTTTTGGGTTCACAAGTGTTATGCTTTGTGACGTAAAACGGAAAATAAGGCTGTCTGCAATGAATTATGATCACATCAAGTGTTTCATGGTTTTGCTTCAGTGTCAGTGTCTTTATTTGAGAGTATCAAAGTATAGCTTCACATCGAAAATATCCTTTTTGCATCTCTTTGAGTTTTTATTGAGTGGTCATTTGAATGTATAGTTTGAATGTATCACGTGATATCATGTGTTGAATCACATTACTTACAATGGTAGACTCTAGTAGTATAATGTCAGAGTAAACAATTTCATTAAATATGAAAAAAGGGAAGAAAGTGAAAAGATAGATACTAAGTGCTTGTATTGCTGGATATTTCTTTGGATTCGACAACCTTCCAATTCATCGTTTTGTATTTATACGCAACAATGAGAACTTGAGCTAAACTTCCTTGACTTACACGTTGAAACTTATGTCATAAATTGAAGTTTTTTGTTTATATCTTCCTCCTTCAAAAATTAAGCGAAGAAACCATACCAATGTTTGAACATAATGTTTCACTTCCTTGAGTTCATTTGGATCCGACAATGTCCCAGTTTATCGTAGTTATTCCCCCACGTTTACAAGGAGGCTATATAACTAACTAGAAAATAAGCTAGGCTTGCTTGACTACCACGTTGAAAGTACGTGTTACACAGTTGTTTCATGTATTTATATCGAAGAGAATTAAGTTTATAGAGAGAAGAATCCGTAACGATATATTCATCTCTGATCTTGGTAAAGAATCCCTTGTGATTTTTACCGTATCATTTATAGTATGCAACCCGAATTGTAGAATAATCTGAATAAAACTTGATATTGTGGATGAATTAAATCGCCAAAAAAAAAATAAGAACACAGTAAATCCATTAGCTTTGTCTTCTTTCTTCCTTTACTCATCCATTTTTGTACATCAGCACTCTTTATTATCATTAATATGTCGTTAATAAAAGAAAATAAAAAACCTTTGATATCATGCATGTCTATCTTTCGAAAGACAGGCTTTATTGTCATTTTGTATCGAAACCTCCTCTTTTCCTCCTGTTTGCCAATTTTATATGTTTCCGTAGTCTTCATTTGCCTTCACGAAGCCTGACACATTTTCTTTAAATACCGGTGTACTGGCTATGTTTCCGAAGGTCCGACGGAAGGGAAACTATACCATTCTATGTCGGGTAACCTTTTTTTCTATACGTCTTTGGCTTCTACCTAGGGATACTGTGATACATCGGATCTTTCGACATTTTCGTTTCAGAATATCGAAGCGAGATTGTCGAAATATCAAAATCTCGAAACGGAAAACTCGCATAATCAAAATCTGAACCCATTAAAATAGCGAAAGGAAAATTTCGAAATCTTGAAATGGCGCTTCAGGACTACGTTATACTGCAGGGCTATGGTAGTTCTCCTGTTCTTGAGTCCCATGAAACAGTCGCATTGATTTAATTCATTGTTTACAGAGTTTGGTGTCAGTGTCCACCTCTTGAACATTTCTGTTGACTGTTCTTTACCTGAAGTTAGAAAGCAAAGCAGTTTCCATGGTTTGCTCATTTCATGCATTTGATAAAATCATTGAAATTCAGACCCGAAAGCTCTCGCATTTAACGTTTCTCCTTGCCAAATACGTGTTACATACATGTGTGTCAATTGTTTTGCATGTCATTAACCATGATTAGCATAATTTGTATAGCATCTAAATTATATACATGGCTTCCTATCTTAATTAATGGCTGGTCATCATTACCCGCATAAACGAAGCGAGCAATATACTGAGTCACTTGAATATAAAAATGTTCAAGATACACAAGCCCCAACCGGGGTGCTGAACTATAGCCCTACGTTTATACCATACGGATTCTATCTCATCATGCTTTGCATTCCAGAACCACGTGAGAAGCGCTGGCTGACTAAATACCGTCATTGTGCTGATTGACTTCGAACCGTCAACATCATAGACTGGCTTAGTATTAAAGGGTGTGAAGACTCGCGCAAAAAGAAACATCTGATGCCGGTAATCTGACCTAGTTTCGAA
>KN886545.1:3931-31394 GCA_000934455.1 Apostichopus parvimensis
TGAGTGATATTCGATGATATATGAATCCTGAGATGTGTAAGCCCTGACCAAATAGAGCCACGACACTATTTTTTTCCAAATGTGTGGGGGGGACATTTGATATTGTGTCCCCCACCCATCGAAATGTGGGGGGGACGTGTCCCCCCGTCCCCCCCTGGATTGACGCCCATGCATGTTGGCATGCTTTCGAGCGCTTTCACACGACCGTCTTACTTTATACTGTAAACAGTACACAACGCACGCGCATTAGGATATATTACAGCGCCCTTTTTTAAAATCGCTGGAGAACCTTATAGGAACATAACAATTGTCTCCTACGCTTGTTCGAAACAGTCTGTCAGTGCATACATTTTGTTTGATATTTGTGTTTGATATTTGCCATCCTCTCGTACTGAAAGGTTCAGATTGCATAGACTCAACTAAATTACATCATTTCTGTCCTGAAAATATCTACTTCAACTAATGGTCACTCATCGTCAAATTCCAACAACAATTCAAATAGGCCTACTGCAAAAACGAAACGCGTTTGCCTATATGCAAAGTGGGGTATAAAATCAGAAGTAAGCCCCAACCCCACAAATAGAAACATCTTGTTTATTTCAAGAGATATCATGGTTGAAAAGTCGTGTCAGAGGGGCTGTTAGTTTGCCGATTTCACTGAAGTCATATTACTTCCGGATGGTCAATGTGTGACGCCATAAGATGTAACACTTCAAATGAATGTAGACAGTTTGGTATAATGAAAAATATGCCAATTAGTTATTGTTAAAACTTCAAAAACACATAGACCTGGCTATCTATCAAGTATAGGTGAACAATGCATGCAAAAAACTAGCTGGAGTCTGCAGTCTTGTCATTCAAACCATACTTTCCAAATCGAATGAGAAGTTTTTTCCCCTTTCTTAGCATGCAATCATTCGTCATAAACGTCTTTAATATATGCATAATTATGATGGTTGGCTTTTGTTTAACCTTTAAATAGTCTACTTTAACATTTCTGAGTGACTCAGTGCAGAATTATATTTGAGGTTCACAAACATCCTGCGAAACATTTTTGAAAAACTTTTGTTAATTTGGTTTGGGAAGACGAAATTTGTAAGCAATGACGTTTTTTAAGCAATACTTATAGTAACCTGTAAGTAATAATTGACATGTTTAAAATTTGAACTTTATACACACATGAGCTTGAAAGAAGAAAATCAGAAATAGTGCAACAGTTATAAGGGCGAACTGTTTGTTGAACCAGATATTTGTTATGGAATAATAACTCCCTGGTTGAACTTAGTTCTAACTCATTGCACAAAAGAAAATAGATAATAGTACCTTAACAAGTTTTAATAGCGTAAAGCTTAACCTCTTTACCCAATTTCTGCAGTGAATGCAGAAAGTAATCCAAAACTGCAGGGTGTCGAATTGAGCTTACAATGGATATAATAAAGATTAGATAGCATGATAAGGACTGTCCTTATTTTCGGCCAATAAAAATTGTTTTCATGGAACGCTAATTGAGCCTTAATAATTGAGAAGTTAAATATAGACGATAATCACTACACCCATTTAACATATATATTGTATGGCGTACTGTAGAGAACGCGTGACTTTGATTTTGCCGTGGACAAGCAATGAATGTGAGAAATAATAACACGCACAGAACTACAGGAGAGAAAATAGGTCCATGTGTATACGCTACAGCATGGGAGCCAACCACTCAGGCTAACTACTATATAAGATTTAAGTTATGCAAATTAGGATGCCAACAACACAGGAATAGAGAAAGGTGGTAACAATAATAGCAACCCTATATATCCCCTTGCTCTCCTATACCCATAACATAACTTTTTGTTATATTTGCGGCCCACCCCCCCCCCCCAAGGTACGTGTAAGCGTACCTCTCAAAAACCCGTAAAAAGTACGCCCACACATTTTTTGAACGACCATTGCTTCAATTGGCTGAATTTGCATATACAAGATAGTCAGTTCATATCAGCGAACATGAACATTCAAACAGAAATAAAATGATATGAAAAGAATGCTGTCTAAGAAAAAGCGGTTAACCAGTTTCAGAGAACACTTTGGCGGAATGCAATCAAGTAACCAGCTATATTTTGATGACTGGGCGTGCAACCACACATATACCGTCCCGGGTTCAACCAGAGTGCATGAAAGAAAAAGAAACTAAATAATCCACACTAAAGGCGCTTTCACACCGGCGCGCGACGCGACGCGATACGACGCAATAAAAAAGTTGAAAACAATCAGATTAGTTAGGCCCTTTCACACCGGCGCGCGACGCGACGCGACGCGATACGACGCAATAAAAAAGTTGAAAACAATCAGATTAGTTAGGCCCTTTCACACCGGCGCGCGACGCGACGCGACGCGACGCGATACGACGCGACGCGATTTTTTCGAGTTGAAATAATTTCAACTTTTTGTCGCTTGTCGCCGAGTGTCGCGAGCGATATTTTTCGGTGACCAATCATCGCGCTCTGTAATATCATATCTCCCGCGCGCGCCACAAAAACATCGCTGAGCGATAAAAACATCGCCCGCCGGTGTGAAAGGTCCTGCCACCTTTTTATCGCGTCGCGTCGCGTCGCGTCACGTCGCGTCGCGTCGCGCCCGGTGTGAAAGCGCCTTTAGGGTCTTATGTTTGAACGAAACGCTGCTCTGAACAGAACCTGAGTTGCATGAGAAACAAACAAAGCGATATCATTCTTTAATAATCCCATTTTCACTACCGGTCTAATCATATAGAACAGGGAGGGGGTGTGGTCGGACTGGATAAAGGGGGACAAAATACATTATAAAGTATGACTTAAGGAAAGATGTTATTGTTGATATGACATTGTGCAATGAAAAAGTAAAATTGAGTGCCAGTCAAAATTACAAAGCACTTACGATTGTCGGGTTATTACTCTTTCAATTTATCTTCCTTTGCTCCTTTAAATGTTGAGGGCAAAACTTTTTTAAACCTATTGTTTGATAACTACATAAATTGTTCTTGAACCTCATACAAAGCCGTACCCGATTAGATAACATCCAGTACCTCTCGTTCTTTGATACGTTTGTAGTAAATTGTAAACAAGTTATTTTGAGGCCATAAGTCTAGCTTTTGCTTTTGATTTTTGTGTGTTGCTTCTGGGTCACTTTTCAAACAAATAAATAAATAAGATGTTATTGAAATCCTCATCGGAAATGACAGCAGAGAAATTGTCACGGTTCGCAACATCAAAATTAGTTTTATTGCCGACAGTCGCGAATGTGTCAACAAGAAGAAAATAGTAAGGTACAGTTAAAGTGCCATTATTTTTGAAAATAAGTAAGAATATTTGTATATTCATTTGAAAATGAAAGTGAACATATTCAAAAGTGCTTATTTATTGATTAAATAGATTGACTATCACGGCCAATTTGTTTGTAATTTTACTGAAATTAATAAAAGAATTACCCTTGAATTTCGTTGTTTGGTTGGTAGGCCTACTTATGTTTTCACTTCATTGTGTTGAGAGTACACAAGCTTGAACAATAACACCTCCCCCATTTTAGCCCATTTTGGAAATGAAACTCAAAGCGACTTTAAGTTCAACGTCTCAAACTTGATAAAGGGTATTATTACTTTTCCCTAGTATATATCTTTCTGTTATTTACCTATATGATGTGGTTTCGATAATTATGAGTAACCATGGTAACATGGTTTACTTTTTGCATAATTAATCTTATGTTTGGTCGAACCTGACAAAAAACGACTTCTGTGACGCACAGAAATAAACCCTTTAATATTGTAGTCATACATAGCATCTCGTATACTTTCAAATAACTTTCGTTTGTCTCCAAAGTTACGACATTTGAGGCGGGAATCAGAGACGAATTTTTTGGATGTGTTCATTTTATCGGTTAAAAGGTGACAAATCAAATCCGATATGAAGTCTGCAGTGTCTGTTTTAATGATTCCAATGTGTGTTGTTAAACCGACGAATATGGCAAGCCATGTGGGACAAACACTGCATAATATATCCGCGTATTAATTGGAATATATACGCGTATATATTATTAGCCAATCATATGGCTTAAATATATCCGCGTATTAATTCGAATATATACACGTATTAATTCGAATATATACACGTATTAATTCGAATATATGCACGTATTAATTCGAATATATACACGTATTAAATAAAATACATATGGGGATTAAATCCATTATATGCACGGATTAATTATAATATACACGAAAAAACATTTCCGCTCTTGCTGTGTTCATATACCAACGATAAATGTTTTGGCGGGCTCGCGAGATCGCTACAAAAAGCGAAACTTTACACATGTACAACACATGTATATTCGAATTAATACGCGTATATATTCGAATTAATAAGCGTATATATTCGAATTAATACGCGGATATATTATGCGGTGTTTGTCCCACATGGCTTGCCATAGACGAATGCAACTGGAATGAGACTACACGGAATGGATTATAATGCTCCAGGCTTATCCCTTGTTGATTAATGCAAGAGGAGCTATCACATAACATGTTGGCAGAGTGGCTGTCTGTGCAGTATACAACCAACCTTGTAGTCGTTGGTCCATTGGACTTCAAAGGTGGGGGTTGGGTGAGGTAGGTGGTGGGAGTGGGGTAGAGAATTCAAATACCTCCCCAACTGAGTTTAGATACGGACATGCACACGAATGGAAGGGCCAAAGGCTAATCAAGGATTTTGTAAAGCAGGTTGGACAGCACTGGGTTCATTGCAGCTGAGTCTCATGTACGGGCGTTTTGGGGTTCTTCCCCCAGAATAAATAAATAGTTTAGACGCCAAATGGTGCGTTCTGAGGAATATGACCTATAATTAAGTAGCTTTAATCGCAAATTTGAGGTAATAAATATAGTATTGATATTTTAGCCGAATGTAAAAAAAATCCCCGAATGAACCACTTTCCCCGACTGAAGATGGGAGTGGGGCCATGCCCCCTTCCTTTGCGAACGCCACTGCTTGTAGTACACGAGTCCGTACTCGCACATGTTTGGTGGATGTTACATTGTTAGTGAATATTCTGGTTTGATACACGTATGGGGGGGGGGGGGGTCATGATATTAGGCTAATTCGTGGATTTGAACCAAGTCCTGGGTCTTGTTTTTTAGTAGGAATCCTGATTTTATTTATAGCCTTAATGCATTCAACACATTTTCGATTAGATACTTTCACAGTATAGTTTATAAAACACAATCAGAAACATTCCATGTTTTTTTCACTTTTCGCTATATTATTTGCCATAAAATGTATGACCTTTATTTTCATCGTATTTGTGTTTTATTCTAGTTAGAGCCTTGGGGCGTTTTCACATTTTAAAGTTGAATATGTGTAACAACGATATAGCTACAGAAACATTACCTACTGTAAAGGGGTGTTTTCTTACTTCCTTTTCCGCCTCATTTTCGTATCAAACAGAATACAAAACTAATCGTACGTTAATGTTCCTGTTACCGTACACTACAGCGGGCTTTGACCCAAACATTACTCAGTCAAGCGTTTTCTACAAAACAGGACTTTGTCTTATCCTCCGAGGATCTTACTTCCTTATTCATCATCTATTTGGCCTTTTGATCAGATAATTGGCTTCCATGATTGTCTTCCTATCACAGATAACAGATACGCCAGATAACCTAATAACCCCTTCTATAACGTGACATCGCCGTACTTAGTATAAGGTTGAACCATGGTTGAACTGACTGACACTGTAACATAACTAATACGTTTCGGTTCTATCCATTAAAGTGACGTAGTGGGATATAACTGTCTGGATTTATCTTACACAATGAAATGGTTTGTTCATAATAAGAGGAAACCCACCAATAACTTTTTCTTTAGTACTTTTTCCTGGAGGGCTCTGGCCTTCCAAATTGTTCAGTGAGGAGTATTGACTGTAAAGACTGCAAGAAATTCACTTCGATATGTTGTACACCAATGAAAATGGACCGACCTACCCGGTGAACCGGTTCGGAACCGGTGCGTTGCTGGATTCGTAAGGCGACGCCATGTACGTTGAGATTAACAAAGCGCCGAGTTCCTCTGCATCATCCACCCAAACGGCTTATGAAATACAATCTTGTTCGGGAACGGTGCTAGTTTCGTTCGAGGTACCAAATGGGCCGCATATTTCAAGGCCCCGGCGCCGCATGTTTCAAGGCACCGGCGACACCGGTTGGATCATAGATTCGGCAGTAAATTATGTTTATTTATTTTTGAGCAGATCTTCTTGGCATATTTTTGGGGCAAACCTGATAATTTTTTACATTTTAGATTTTTCAGTAAGATTTACAAGTTTTGTTAAATTAATATTATAACCAGTTTGACGACTGTCAAAGAGGAGGAAGGGATATGAGGGTGGATGGACTGTATAATTAGCAGTATTTTGATAATCTTTACAGCACCAAATGTAACCATATATACATGACTATACTCGTCTCTCCCTCCCTCCTCCCCAGCCCTCCTATCTGAACATTAATATGTCCAACCAATGTAAAGGAGCACTGCAGCAAGGTTGATACAAGTTTTGTTTATCACACATTTTGGAGGGAAGAGCTTAACAATTTTTATTTTTGAAAGTGAAACCAATAGGAACATTTAATCCAAGTATGGACAAAGGCTTGGTTCAGCGGTTAGAGTTTTCGGCCTCACAATCCTTAGGTTTCAGGATCAAAATTCCGCCAGGAGCCAGATTCTCTTGACCTATTCAAAAGTTGCTTCAGTGCAGTGATGTGCGGAGTTTTCCGTGGATTTGGCATTTCTGATTTGTGAACTTGTAAAAAGGGCTTTGTTTCTGTTCTTCACTTGGTTTCGAAACAACTTTGTTCGTCATGGCTGCACTGCAGTGATGTCAAATGGGGTGCCTCAGTATTTGAGAAAGTGGTCAGATGCTGGGGTTTACACTCTCGTCCGTCGGATGGGTTACGTTAAATGGCGGTCCCAGGAGCAGGAATGGGGGCGAATTCACACCCCTGCCTCATTATCCTCTGAACACTTATCGAAAAGAGAAGGCTTGAAATAAGCCATGGAGTGTGTTCATCCACGATCTAACGCGGATAGGGTCTCAAATAAGCTACAGTAAGGCTTCCTGATCCTTGGGTCTCTAAACTAAAATAAACGCATCCATTATAATCTAAGAATGAAAATCTTCACAAAAGAAAATACTTGATCGAGTTTCTTTTTCTTCCGTTTTTGTTTATTATCATAATTTTATATTTCTTTTAAACCCATAATGTTCCTTTAAAACCACTGCTAAGGTTCACTTCTATCAAACATTAAACTAAAGAAACTTCAGTCTGATATGTAATCGTTGACATTAATCATTAGCATCAATTAAGTCACCCATTAATGAGTGAGTAAATCCAATCTGCATGAATCAATTTTGTGAATCATAAAAGCACACTGCTCAAAAAATGTCAACCCAAGGACAAAACTTACAAACAGAAACTTCAAAGTTTAGACATGCAAGCTTTTAAATGAAAGACCCCTTTTTGTTTCATTTTAATTGTCCTATACATCTAATCTAATATAATCATAACTACTTAAAAATAATATGCAATAGCTGCACAACGCTTGACACGCATTGTATTAGGGAGCGGAATTTGGAACGTGCCTGATAAAATGATGTTACCACTTCAAAATGTGACTAATCAAAGGTTCGAATCTTTAGACTAATTGTCAGCGTGTCTGTCCACGTGTCAAACTTGTGGAGTAACATTTACGTCAACGATTGTTCAGCTTCCAAATAAACCTTTTTTGTTATGTTGCTATGACAAATGTAAACTTATTTGATCAATCAATAAATAATGATGTTTAATCAGTGGTGGAGCCTGGTAGAAGTCATGTGTCATTCATGAAGACAGATTATTTGGAAAAAAGGAAAGGTGGGTGGGTGGGTGGAGAAGGTGTCAGGGATAAGAACCAACCTTTAAGATCAAAAACATAACTCATCATAACTTAGATTTCTGCTAAATCTGTCAAAGGTTCATCCATCAAATAATAATCACAAACTTTTTGGGATTCTTAGAGATGCATCTTGCCCTAGCGTCTATAATTCTAACTTTTCTGTCCAACTTAATAGTTGGTTCCAAGAAAGCTTTTGGTTCTAAGACACATTGGAAACAACTCTTAAAGTTGTCACCAAAATTTTAATTGCAAAATCTGGAAATGTGACCCTATCCATGTACCCATTTAGAGACAATCTCCAAGACCCGGGGGAAGGGATCAAAATGAAAAGGCCAAATTTAATGTCAGCTATCTAAAGTTACCAGCACACAGCCAAGTTTTTGTTCAAAAGGGGTAGAAGAGGGGGCAGTGATGTACCAACCCCATATCAATCCCACTCCTCCCGCCCCATCATTCATATTGTATGTATTTTAGATCCTCCTGCAAGCAGGAACTCGCGAAGAAGCCTCATTGGCTTATCGACGCCGCAAGCTGACCGAAGTCAGTCTCTTACATTCATATTTAATGTCCATGATTATGAATTGTCAACAACTCTGTAACTGGACGACATACATTAATCTAAGAGTGACTCGAACCGGGGACCTTATGATTGGAAGGCACCGGCGTTAACCACTGAGCTAACACTCCGTAGAGTGTTATTCACGATTGACAGCACTTGCAGGGCTGGTTTTGAGATTTCATTGTTTCCACATGGTCAGGCTTCCTTCTTGCATGTCAAGACAACATGAACTGTCTAGCATTGAGCAGTCACTGCCACACAAAAACAGTGTTCTTTATTTTCCAGCAAATTCAATTTCATATCTGATACTAGTCCTTTACGATGATGAGATATTGAACCCACCCAATTGATAAGACAAACTGGCAATAATGTGCCCTGAAATACACATTTATAGCACATTGTCATAGCAACATAACACTAACATGACTCTTTCATGATCTAGTTAAAATAGCAATCCTGCCCATTTCCCCAAACCTCATTTAGATTTAGACAGGCCCGTCTGACAAACCGACAGACGACTTCCATTAAGCTTAGGCCGCATCTACTGAAATCTCTAACCTAATCATAAAAAAAGACAGAAATATAACAACAATATACGAAGATTGAATGGCCAACGACCGAGAAAAATTGAGCTTCAAATCCGATAATTGAATGGCTAATATTTAGAGCTACTCTATAACAAACCTTTTGTATTCCATTTTTTTAAAAGAGGGTTTAAAAATCGCAATCAAAGCCAAGGTCAAAAGACATCAAAACTTTGATTTAAATTGATTCGTAACAAGAAGTGGGCAGAGAATATCAAACTAGAAACAGCTGTGTCATCTTCTGTTTTTTGTGATGAGACACTGACTGATGTCAAAGTCACTCTAATATAACACGTCTCTAGATAATGGGACAGTGTCTCACCCTCCCCATTCTCCCCCCTAGCCCCCACCCCCCTTCTTTCTTCATGCCTTAGTGAGATGGCAACTTGATTATAAGGAAGATTCTGGGTCTAATTGGTGTCTTTCATGTTTTCCTTTTGTTAGAAAAGCCTTGGAAGCAACCCACTTTTCAAATTTATCAGTGGTCCAACAGACCACTGTAAACAGTGACTGTAAGACCCACCTGATATGTTGTGGGAGAACTTTCGTCGCGTTTTACGCTAAAGTTGCAAAATTTTCTGTCACTGGAATAGAGAATACGACTGATCTTGACATTTAGTTCGAACCCTGATTATTTACTATAAGAAACGCTACATTTGAAAGCTTTGTATACGAGAGGATAACATACTTTAACAGCGAAGTACAGAATTCGTCTCTCCAGTTGCATACAAACTTTAACATGCAGCTTCAATCGTTCCCTAACGTGCAATGTTAATCCGTAGTTTTTCCCGTAATTTTAAAAGAAAATTTAGTAAGGATGAATAACTGGCATATGTAACTAAACTTTGGAAGTAGCTCTCCTTATTTATCACTTACAGTAATTGGGCGGTCAACCAGAGATTGTTGACGGCTAAAATGAAACGGTTCTACCGCCTTACGATAATGTTGAAATAGTTTGTCCCACAAGGTCCATGTGTCCACACAATGGATGCTTTTATGAATATGTTACGGAAATAGTAGACGTTCACAAAACAAAAAAATTAAGCTCCATGTCTTCGAAGAGCTGTTTTCTATGACATTGGTTTGCATCTCTGGCAATAAGTAGAAATATAAACACAACTGAAACTGGAAAAGTGCTTCGAAAAATTCCTTTTGGTTTAAAATCCTGAATAGCAGTTAAAGCTTATCACCATTTCTGCAATAATCACAATCTGTGCAGGGTGAGGAATCGTACAATATACAAGACCATTGAAAACTACACATACAGATAAACGTAATAACATAGTTCCTATTGACTAGACCACACTGACATAGCAAAAATTGGACAGGATATTTCTCGTGTAAAGAGCAACTTGAAATATTGCTGGCCACGAGAGCAATGCATTACTCTGCAAATGGGTAAGATAATAATATTGTTTGTTTTTTTAGGACAAGAGTCGTTGTAAATTACGCATTGTGGCCACAACAGCTCCATTGAATTTAAGAAGAAAAAAAAAACTTATAAATAACTGGTTACAGTTTTGTTGAACTTTTACAGTTATTCAGTATATATATTTTTTGGGGTAAATTAGCAAGTTCTGTTATGAATTTAACAAACCCACTGGATCTCAAATAATCCTGCTTGTATACATATTTTGTTTTCGTAAGGGGGGGGGGCTGATAAAGTTTGGTCCCTAAATACAGAGCAATTGAAACCTAAATTTCTTAAATTGACATTGGCATCCAAAAATAGAAGAATTAAATATTTACAGTTGTCGTTCTTTATTGTACTACATTTCCTCTCTGGTTTATACAGAGTTGCAAAACTTCACCGTTTTTCCTCTGACGGGATTTACATTTCAATAGACATTTCCATGTCATCACGACTTACAGGAACTGACATTCGTTTTCACTTTGCAGCCATTTTGTCCAGGGTAAAATTTCTGCCAGTTCGCTTTCTATCCGAACGGAGAAGCTTCATCTAAACATGACGCAGGGCATTCCTGTTAGCCTGGTCTTGTTGATTTTTTTTGTCTCCACCGCTAGTGTAAGGATGATATAATATATAAACTAAGTTTTTGGATGATTCTATAGTAAAAAAAAAAAAAAGATAGAAACTTAACTACCGCTTTGCATGAAACCTTCTCTTTACCTATCCACTCCTGGGAGGGCTCACGGAAGATATGCAGGCACCTAGGCATATGTGACTGGTCAGGTAGGGCTAAAACTGCAGATGAGAAGAGAGAGAGAGAGAGAAAAAAATTAACGTAATGAACGAGCTACTATATATTTTGTTTGTCACCCAGACGTTAACACTTTCCTTAGAGCATTGCGATTCTGATGACTCAATCAGATTGGGAGGGACATAAACAAGACAAGTTTACTCTAAGGTCTCTGTAGAAACTATAATCAAATAATAATAAAAATGTGTGTAAATATCCTAGTATCATGTAAATCAAACTCTCTTATATTTCAATCTGCTTATATAAGTTTCAAGTTAAGCTAATTACTTCAGCTTTAAACAAAAACTGTGGAAAAGTAAGTGGGGTTGATGTTTCGATCCTAGCAGGATCTACTTCAGAGGCTTAAGGACCCTGCTAGGACCGAAACATCAGGCCCACATATTTTTAAACATTCTCTTACACAGGCTCTTTATGGGTTAAGCAGTTTGCTAACAGTTTTATTTTATTTTGGTTAAACAAAAAAAAAATTGAAACCTAGTATAGGAACTTAGTTGCTTCAAGTCTATGAGACAAAAATAACTTCCAAGTTTTCCTAAGCACTTCAAAGCAATGAAACTAACACAATTTAAAAGTTGAGTATAACCAATTATGGAAATGAAATAAAGAGATGTGGATTTTGCTTTAGATCTAAGCAACTTATTTATTTTACTTGAAGCCAAGGAAGTTTGCAATTTCAAGTCAAGACAACCACACTTCTTCCCAAGCGATCACAACTACATGATTTTTCCATTCGGGGAATAATTGTGACCACCACACTATCACTGTTACATTAAACTGTAAGTATACATATCAAAAGTTTCAAACTAAATCCCTGAGGATGATTTAAAGTGCCGCTTACCTTTTTTCACGAATTCTTCGGCTACGATTCGTGCCCTGGGAATAATTGTGACCACCACACTATCACTGTTACAATAACTGTAAGTATACATATCAAAAGTTTCAAACTAGATCCCCGAGGATGATTTAAAGTGCCGCTTACCTTTTTCAGGAATTCTTCGGCTACGATTCGTGCCCTGGAATTAACGCTGAGTTTCATTTCACTGATTTCCTTGTCGATCTCTTCCATGAACGTGATGATGAAGTCGACTAATTTGTGTTTGAACATCTGCTCTGTGTGGAAGTTGGTGACTAGAAAACTGATATCGTAGCCCTGCGTAGAGACGAGAGGTAAAACGATCAAAACAGATAACGATAACTGGATTGACGGGGACGGAAAGACGACCGGTCCACTTTTGTCATGTGACAATTTTTCTGTCTTAGTGACTGATTTTCATTCTTCTAAAAAGATTCATGTTTCTTCAAATATTTATCAGAAGCTTCTTTGTTCTCATCCTCCACATCCATTTTCGTTAACTTTTCGTCGTTACCTGGTATTTTCTACCTCTTTCTATGATGCTTTGGTAGTTATACATCATTCATCGTATTGCACTATTGTTCTTCATAATAAGTACTGTACACAATCATTTGCAACACATTTAAACAGGGCAAATTAACATCATACATAGTCGTTGCCAACACTTCAAAGCCACACAAAAAGGAAAAAGAGGACAATGTCCATATCATAAAACAAAGGATGCAAGCCTTCCCCAAGACTAAGGACTGAAGAGGGGGGGGGGGGAGGATATACACCCTCTTTAAGTTCTCTAATTCATAACTGTTATAAGTTCTGTACTGGTAGATCCTGCACAACAATACACTAGAGCAAAACGGCATTATTTCAACAGAACTCAGATCAAAGTTGCTGACACAGGACTTTAGGGACAGCAAGATAAGTTACAATGACTGTCTCTCTGGTAAATGATGGCAGTATACCAGAATGCAGCAGTCAAAGCTGATAGTATGATCGACCTCAGTCATGGACCAATGTAGGAGCAGGAAGTGCATTGAATCCAAGCACAGTTATAAAGAATAACTTGGAAGTACTTGAGTCGTACAGTAGTAAGTCCCCCCCCCCCCTTCCAGTAAACCTGCACCTAGTAACATTTTGAACCAGGAATCATTAGTAATGGACATTATTTCCAATGGTCTGAAGGCTTCCATCTTCTTGAGGAGTATTACAACCACAGCCAGTGTTGTGACTGCAATTATAACAGCAATGATTGTTGAGGTTTGGTTAACTTGATTGGTTTAAAAAAGCTCTGGACTTTGGACGTATGCACCTGATCACTCTACATTTACTCCCATTGAGCATTGCGGGGCCCCTTAGGTCACGGAAGCTATCGCGAGTTACTTTCATTGGCCACGATGTACGGTGAAACACTTCCTCCTTGCTTAATTAAATAGAAAGTTATTTTATGAAATTTAACTTTATTTTAATGTTCTATGTTCTATGTTGGGTGTTTGTGCTGGTGGAAAACTAACAATTGTTTACTACATTCCTTTAAGTCGTAAAACGCCTTGCATATCTCAATGATTCTTGCGTTGTGATTGGTCAGCATGACATGACCTAATATCGCAGGCGCACATGATTTATTGCAGTTCATTAATCACATCAGTACATGTTATCTACTTCCTGAATCTTCATTTAGTTCTTCGTATTGCCTGTAAATTCACTGACATTACCAAACAGATACTTCTGTTGAGGATCTGGCCCTGCAAATGATTCAGTCATTGAAAAAGAAAATGCATGTTGAAAACATAGAATCAATGACCATTTTTAACCTTCTGGCAAATTTAGGGGCAGTGCTGAATTTTGTGACGGCGTTAAAATGCATCTGTCCGTTGGCAAACGTGTGAACCAAAACTCTCACAGATCTGGTATATAGCAATTAAGCTGGCCATGAAAACATTGAACAAAATCAGAAAGTGCCCATAAATGTTGCTCTTAAAATGATTTTTACTGCTGTGAATGTACCGTTTTTCTGTCCCTTTTTACTATTGTCATAATTGTGTTAACAAAACTTGCATTCAACTTCCTGAGTTTGAAGTAAAAAAATGTTAACTTTAGGTTGTTCGGTGAAACTTCCTTTGTAAGCATTGGAAATTTTCATTATAGCGAAAACTGGGAGGTTTACTAGAACGTTTGCAGTGCTACGATAGAACTGTGAACAAAAGATAAGAGTAGGTCCATTTTTCGGATTACAGCTAGTCAATGTAGCTACGGCTAGCCTAGGGAATTTTCGGATCTGTGTACAGCGAAGCGTGACTCGTTATCGACCTCTTGCTACACTCATTTCAAGGATTAACAATGAACGCACTGCACGGATTCAAGTGCGTCGATGTGAGGCTTCCCTTAGAATCATCTTCTTGTGATGAAAGATCCAGACATATTACTTTTGGTAACCTTCAGATTTCAGAGATTTTTTGAGTTTATTCTGCATATAAAGTCGCAAGTATTGGGGACTTTATGGAGTATAAAATAGTGGTGATATTGGGGTCTTGTAATGTGGTGAGATGGTTCAGAAAAAAAAATTGTCTCCAAAAACAATTAAACCATCACACAGCTGGTGACGTACCTCGACTGGTTTTCTTCGTAAGATAAAGAAGTTGTCAGCTCTGAGCATCATGAAGCGCATGAACTTGTGACAAAGAATCTTCTCAATTTCATCAACCTGTGTACAAATTTAAAAAAAATTAATTAATTAATTAATGAAACAGTTTCAACAGTAACATGAAAATTCTGAGTTGAAACAGTTCCATCTATTTAAAAAATTTTAACAACAATTTGACAAATTAGTCCAATTAGAAGAACCAATGGCTTAAATTCTTCCAGGAAGTTGCAACAGAACATTCCTCAACACTCAGAATGGTCCAGCATAGGTATAATGTTCACACTTTTAACTATAGCTACATTCCACAATTCACATGGGAGCTATAAAATGTTACTGAATTCCTCACCAACAGTTCAACTAACCTTGAGTTTATGAGTGATCTCTGATATGCATGATTTTCCCATCTGTTTACTCACTGTTTTCTGAAAACTGTTTAACTCCCCTCCCCTCCCCAACCCAACCATCCTCTGCAAAAATTTATTCTAATGGCAACTATAACCATTAAAGGATCTTTTAAGAAAGAAACATGATCATGTTTATTCTTTTATTGTTAAAGAAACAGGTAAATATTAGAGAGAAAATACCTGTTTAATGGATATGCTTATTCTTATGGAGTTAATAGAGCTTTCTATAAGGACCTTCTCCCTCTCACTTCGGCTGATGATGACCGGTTTTAACAACAGTTCCTTGCTACTCCTGTGTTCGAGAAGATTAAAAAACCACATGTATATCAGAATACTATCTCTAGAATATCATAAGGGTAATCTGAATATGTGTTACCTAGCAGAAAGGTAAGGTAAGGTATTTCAAATATACAGTGCGATGAGCAATGAACAGAATTAGTTACTAGGAGACATGAACCCAAATGTAATATTTAAATCATGACATGAAATGTAACTGATATTTAAACACCTCCCCAAACAGCTTTATATCAATATCTGTTTGATAATTGATACCAAGGTTTGCCTCTTTTCTGTACATGTATGTAAGACCAAAGACATTAACCAAGTTAACAGTTACCATAGATTCTTGCCTTTGTGTTTTTCAAATGCTTTTAAGGTTCTTTGCTCATGCATTTCTCTTATTATCAATTTTCTGTGATGAAAAATGTTTTGCAAATGTATCTAGCTCAATCTCGGATAATTAGTCACAGCTAACACTGACAGTTCGATACTGAAAAAAGTTCAGTAACAGCAATTTTCACTTTAAAACAACATGAAAATAAAGACAAAAGGAAAGTAGAACATTGCACTTCCTGCTGACTCTGCAATATTCAGATACTTAAGAAACTTCCAATTGCCAAGTGTGAATTATAATCAATGATATCTTGTAAGCAAACTAGCTGCTTTCAGCACTATGGGGTGTGGTGGAAAACTGGGTTCCTGTACGATGGGGGTGGGGGGGGGGGTACTTGGCATCTCAATCATCTAGGATAGTCATAATGATGTGGCTTGTTTCTTCATAACAATAGCAAAGTATACAAATATTTTAGTCCACAAATAGACTTTATTGTGTACAAAATTAGGTTACAGCATTTCCTTTTCCATTCTTAAGCTACGTAGAGGAAAGGATTTCAAAAAATGAAGCCAATGTGATTGTTGTTTTATTGTGCCACCTCTAATCTGATGCTGTGAAAAACTGGAGTGTTAGCTCATTGGTTAAAGCCGGTGCCTTACAATCATAAGGTCCCCGGTTTGAGTCACTCCAAGATTAATGTATGTCGTCCAGTTACAGAGTTGTTGACAATTGACAATTCATAATCATGGATGTTAAATATGAATCTAAGAGACTGACTTCGTTCAGCTTGCAGCTTTAAAAAGCCAATGAGGCTTCTTTGCGAGTTCCTGCTTGCAAGAGGATTTAAAATACATACTGGAACAACAATAGATAGATAGATAGATAGATAGATTCTTTATTCAATCAATGAGCAATAAAATTACACATCGAAAATTAAAACATTCCTCAAGCTCCTTAGAATAGAAATAGAAAAATAGAATAATAGAATTGTAGAACAATGTGTTTTGCTATGGAGCCATGGAGATGTTGTCCACACACCGGTAAACAAACCAAAGGCTTACGATTCCTCGTCGTGAGCTGGATGTTATAAATGTCTAAACTAAATAAAATGAGTGGTTTGTACTTACCTTACTTCCACTTCTGGTTTGTTGTGTCTTTCAACATTTTGTGATGAAAAATTCTCTATGCACATGGCAGCGCTCAAGGTAGCCCTGACGGCATCTAAGTAAG
The DNA here is from genome assembly GCA_000934455.1 of Apostichopus parvimensis. Lineage (NCBI taxonomy): Eukaryota > Metazoa > Echinodermata > Holothuroidea > Aspidochirotida > Stichopodidae > Apostichopus > Apostichopus parvimensis. Next base: position 20,975 of record KN886545.1, read on the forward strand.
GTCGTAATGTCGCTGCCTGTGTAAGGTGAAAAAGAAAACAGCTTCATCACAATTCTAGTGCTAAGAGAACACGACTGGACATATGTCATTTCTCTCTGAAAAGTCTTTGCAACCCTAGTGTATAACAATGGTACCTTCCACCGTCTTCAGCCCATAGGTAAATCTCTTGTTAGCCCTATTGCCAGTTTAAATTAATGAATCCCTTTATATTTTGGCAAGGACACACCTGTAACTTGTAATGTAACTTAATGTTGCTTAACTTATTTTCATTCATTTTGGGGAGAACTAGTCACCTGCAGTTGGATTTAATGTGCCATAGGCTACATCATTTTGATCACAAGTAAGACTTGAACAGTTTCTTATTTCACAGTTGAAATTGTTGTGAATTATATTAGGACTTTTGACAACCATTCAGCAGCTTCAGCAGTTCGTATGCCTTTCTCGAAATGTCAGACTAGGACGAGGGGCTTAAGCTAGGCCTAGTTTAATCGAGCTGTGTTTTTGCTATAGCCTACTTTGGTTTGATCGAAAATTCAGGAAATATTATTGCTATCAAAATGTTGTCGATTGGTAAGGATATTCTTATTTCTTCCTGATTTTGTGCAAGAAACTTGTCGGTTCGCATTATCTATTCACTGGTGCTACCACTGCCAGGCTATACCACAGTTGCTACAATAGGCCTAACTTAGGCTAGGCCTAGGCTTTGTACAAAATTGCATAGCCTAACGAACTTCACGTTCACAGTGATCTGAACCAGGAAGTAGCTTCAACTTCTTTATATTGAATTAGATGTGAAAACTTAAGATCCTTCTTTTTGAAGTGGAGTTTGTAAAACTAATGGAATTAAAAGAATCACATTAAGTCAAACAATATTCTCCATATCAAAGTTAATCTTACCATGTTGTGAGACAATTCTAGTGCTGACTGATTGTTACAGAAACGCCCGATGTAACCACCACAGGACTATTGCTACAAGAACGACATCACTTTCCAGTTTCCGCATGTTGGATTAGAAGCTAGCATCCATTAGTAGAAGGCTATAACAGCAGTCACGAACATATAGAAGCAATATCCGGCTTGTCGCTTGCAGCAAATTGCAGATGAACATTCTCACCCAAACAAAAGCGTCAATCTACACTACTTTTGACGTAGAGTCTAAACATTAGGCATTGAAGTGCCCAATGAATTTGCCATCATTGTAAGAAGTTCTGAATTTGTTTTCCTTCAATTGTTATTATTTTTCTATCACCATTTTATGGAGGTGGTGCACGAATGGGTTGGGGTAGTTGGTTTCTTTTAGAGGGGTTTTCTTTTGTTTCTTACATGTTTTTTTTTCTTTACTATACATACATGTTTCCACTCAGACAATCTGAAACGTCCATTGGAAGTAGTCATGATATTACAGATGCAATTATATTATTTTCGGAAGTTTTGCAGATGCGATATGGAACCATAGAAATTGAAGTACTAATTGGGTTCTATAGTATCGACCTATTTTACAAGCACCTGCATCAGTAACTACATCTTGGTTGTTACTTTACTATAACTAGGTACCTTAAAGTTAAATAATACAACTTTTTCTGTACACTTAAATTGCCATAAAACTAGCGGCAAGAAAGTGCTTGACCTCAGCTGACTTGCATTGTATATCAGTCTTTATCATTCATTGAGCATTTGTCTAAGGGGACTATAGGCCTATGGCTCCATTTGAATATTAACCCCATCCCCAGCAGTCACGTAGCCGGGCTGGGGTCCTCTCTCCTTTCAGAGGGCCTAACGCGGGGGGAGATGGTAAAACATTTGGGAACGACTTGTAGAATTTTCTTTTCAATAAGTGAGAACAACTGTATAAGCCACAGCTAAATAGCCGTAAATTGTAATTAATTTCAACTAGTATTGTTTGGCCACAAAATTCTTTCTAATCTGGTGCATCAAGTGTTTCTACCATTTGTGAAAATGAACGATATTAGATAAGATCAGGATTTCGTATAGAAACCCTTTTTCACGAGTTCGTGTTTTGGGTGTAGCAAGATGGCGCGTGTGACTTTCAAATCGCTGCAAAGCAAACCGTTTCAGCTGTCTTGCGAAGTAGCTTCTATGTGATGAATTTCCGTGTTCTGTGAATGTACGTTACTCACAACACAGAGGAAATGCTTGCTGCCCTCAATTATTTAAGTACTAACCAGAGCCTGTATAGAGACCGCTCCAGTACTATAACTCAAGTAACAAGCGAAGTTAAATTTAAAATGAAAAGCGGATACAAATTATTGTGCAGTATGGCAAGTCAGTTTGGGTTTAAATCCCATGGTCAATATATATAAATATCTATAGATATCCTTAATTTATAAGGAATATTTTTAAATGAAATAGTGATATGTTTTAATCGACTATAAATTAGAGATAACTTTGTATAATTGAATGAAATATGCTTTTAAACTAACTAGAGATATCACTAATATATATGATTAAACATATCTTGAATGAATTCAAGTTATCTCTAATGTGAATTAAACAAGTTATTCTGGCATGCAGTTGATGCACCCTTCGGTTCGAGTCGCCGAATCGGATCGTTAGTTTGAGGCGGCGATTTTCTCTCGATTGTGAAAGATACGGTAGTATACATTGCAATAGTATGCCGTAGCCCTCCATTGTAGTAGGCCTACTGGGCTACAATAGTATAAATTTGGTCCCCGGCCGGTGCTAAGATCTGTTATATGACACCCACCCAGTTATCCTTCGATTTTGTAGCTCGCAAAGCGGTAATGGAGCATGGTGCATTGCTCGACCATAGAAGTGTTAACCTGTACTGCCATGGTGCAACAAACTTTGATCTTACACTAGGGAGAGCGTAAACATGAAAACGAAATGGAATGTGATAATTTGATTTTGTTATTTATTTATTTTGGCTTTTCGTAAATAAATCTTTCAAATTTTCATTTACTTACCAATCTTAAGTATCAGGTCCTCTTTGATGTGTAATAATCTTTTGATTTACACATGATGTGATTTATCCTCGAATTAAAGATTGTTGTAGTTGTAGAAAGATGATAAAGCTGGTATTTTACGGAGAATATCTCCGTGATACGAGATGTTTATCTTGTACCAGTCGGAACGAGAGCTTCGATTCTTTGTGTCCGTCTACACCAAAACCTAAAGTAATAGCCATTCCGTCATAGACGGAGAGAGTAGGAAGAGGAGTGGGAGGGAGAAAGAGAGGGCAGGGGATGTGGGTGGGGAAGTTAAAGCATGGGGACACAGGTAGACTTACTCAAAGCAACTAATTCGAGAATGGAAACAAGTATTGGAAAAGAAAATACAGGAGAAATGACCATCAGTTTTCAGTGAGTGTGAAGAGTTAGTGGAATGTATACCATTCTTCAAAACGTTCATTCTTTCTCTTCGAGTTTCTAGTGCGCATTAAACTAATTCTTAGGTGATGAACAACTTCCAATGTCTTGTACTCTACATAGTGAAGGCTGGCAAGGGTAGCAGGGAATACTTTACCCATTATCGCATCGCAAAATGCTAAGCTATGCAAAATGAGAGCAAATTGCTATACAAGCGTGTGCAAGATGTATAGCAAGTTTTATACACAGGAACTACTGTATTTTATACAAGACAAAAGATCAGAGCCCACAAAATTGTTATGCAAATTTTTAAAATTTATTCCCTCGGTAGAGTTGACTTGGAATCGTGTGGGTGGGGGTTCGCGTGGCTTAGGGAGCATAAAGAGAAGTGAGAATATATGTCTTTTTAAAAAATATATATACATAAGCGGCTATAGATTTAATTTTCAATTACAGTAATCTTTTTTTATTTCTCTTAAAGTAAATAATTTTATCGAAATATGATTTAAGAAATGATTACCAAACTTATTATTTCTTTCTTTTCAAGAATTACAAGTATACATTATATCACAGCTGTAGTACTGACACCAGAAGATCAGTAGGTCTTTATGATCCATTACCATATGTTATACTAACACATTAAATGTAACACTGCCTACAAGACGTTCCAATTTTGACCATTCTTCGCTTCAAACAAATATCAAATATGTTAACACATTTGCTAGGTTTTCAAAGTTTCACCTCTACTGACATTTGACCACTACAGAAATGAGAACATACTTCCTAGGGTAAATCCCTAGGTAAGGCATAAGGTAAAAGGTAAGGTCCATAAGGTAAGGTCCTAAGTAAGGTAAGGCATAAGTAAAGGCATAAGGTCCTTAAGGTAAGTCCCTAGGGTAGGGCAACATATTGGGTTTGTCATCAAGTTTAAGATGTTATTCAGTCTTTGACCTCTGGTGACCTCAAATAATATTTGACTTCCACCTCATTCCACCCCCCCTCCCCCCCCCAAAAAAAAATTCTTACACTCAGTGAGGTGTATCCACATACTAGATATGAAGATACACTAACATGTGTTTTTTTTTATAGTTTCCAAACCCAGACATCACAAAAAAGAAAAGAAAAACAATATTGTAATACAACTCCCCCTTCCCGGGCCACCTTTTCATCCTTACTACTTCCTTACTACACAGTCTCAATGCTAATTTCAGTGACAATGTTATTTTATTGGACATACATGGTAATAGGATTATCGCAATTCATGTCACTGTGGGCATATATTGTTATTTTTTATCTTGTTTGACCATCTAGAGATAAATTCAGAATTTCAGCAACTTATACATATATATATTTTCTTTGAAATTCAAGATATTGTATTCAATAAAAGGACTGTCTGAAAGGACCAATTGGAAAAGAGGAGAGACATGTCACTAATGTAATTCCAATAAATGCCATATCGAGCACTTTTTCTCTAAGTTTAACTTAGTAAACAACATGTAAAGAATGTTGAGTATACGTTTTCAATCTGAGAATGATCATGTTGACTACATATTCATTCTTTCAATCTGCATGTTTGTTTATATGTTGAATACAATACTCGACATTCCAATTCTATATCTAGATGTAAACTCAGTTATTCACTCTTTCAATCCAAATGTCTATTTACATTTTTTCCTCAATACTGACTCTCTTAAAAAATGTGCCTACATTTCAATCCATTTCCAATTGCCCACCCAAACTTCCCTCTTTCAATCTATTTCTACATCAAGACTCTTGCATTATTACTATGTCAATTCATATACACAAGTCTACACAATGGTCACTTGTTCAGTGCATTAATTGTCATACTTTCCTCTACAGCATTACAATTAAAATTGATGTTTTTTGTTGTCCAAAAATGATGAAAATAATTTTTGTTATTTTGTTCATAATATTTAAGTATAAATTCCAAAAGACATTTAATTAAAAATCCATATATATTTTATATGTATAAATCAACAAAAGGCATGATAGGAATATTTGAGAAAGTGAAACATGGAGTGCTGTAATACCTCTAACAATGAAATGACTTCCAAATAAGTCAGTAAATTTAACCAAAAGTAAATTGTTATGTGACTGACTTAACTTGAGTCAAAAGACAACTTTTTTTTAGTTGCTTATGCTCAATTTTGTAATATTATTTCTAACTAAATTCCTTCAATAACTGAGGTCATTAGCTGGACTATAGTCAAGTTTTAAAAAAAAATTGAATATTGATTCGCTTAATTGCTTAATTGATGATTGAATTTCTTTGGCTGAAAAAAAGAAGCCTAACATGATGTTAATTTGAAGAATATTTTTTAGGATTGGTTAAAATTGCTGATGAATACCAAACAAACGAATTAAAATAGTCCTGTAATAACTATGATGCATATGGGTGCAAATGTGATGGAGTAAACAAGCATATATATTCCGTGAAAATTCCAGATCCTACCTTAAACCAAATTATTGAATACCAACACCATTTGTTACACTTCCATCTTTCACTTTTATTAAATAAGACCAGAGGAATTGGTATTTGATCCTAGCAGGATCTTTTTTCCAAAACCAAGTTTGCATTTGAAAAAGTTCCAAAGGTAGGAAAACAAATGAGGATTGTAAGTCCTTAAAATTGGAGTAACCCAGTTCTTGAGTTTCTTCGTTCTCTGACCTCTGGTGACCTTAAATGTCACTTGGCCTCAAGAAGAAAGAGAAGAAAAATGGCCCAAGAAGATTAACTTTGCTTTTAGAAGAATATTCTGCTAGGATTAAATCATCAGATTGCCAACCATTAAACTAACACCTATACAGGCTTTTTGCCAAAGATTAGCAATTTCTGTTAACGATTTCCTCTCTTTGTGATCTTTACATTTTTATTCAATTTCCTTAATTCTTGCTGAAGACAGCCGTTTCTTCCCCTTTCCCTCTACTGTTTCGATGAATGTTTCAACCGTCTCTCGATCAAGGAGCTGATTTGGTGATGGGTTTTGACTTCTTCTTCTCAGGTTGTAAGGTGATTTACCAGAAGGAGACTGATGAAAAAAAACAAAGACTAGACATTTACATAATGTGCCTTTAATATTTGGTTTTGTTTATTTTCTTCAAAATAAAAGAATACTAAAACACATTAAACGGTGTTCTTCTTTAGCAAACTAACACAGTCCCCCTTGAAGTTGGAGAAGGATATCCAGTCAGCATTATTTGCAATGAAGCCTCCAACAAAATTTCACATTCTGTTTATCCATGTGGAAATAATACCCAACAGATATGATGAATGAGTATCATTGATTTTAATTGATTTTGTGAATATGAAATATGAACTGTTAAGGGAGATTTAGATATGCACACACAATGTTTACAGGACAGTACATTTGAATGTTGTACTGATCAGTGTCCAGTGTTAATACAAATCTGTTTAGTTCACAAGTTTAGGAGCTTTCCACATGATTTTCATTCATGTTCCTTTAGGGGGGTGGGGTGGGGGTTGGGAGGGGAGGGGTGTTGAGCTGGTCGTCATTCAATGTCTATTTATCAAGTATTCTGAGGAATGAGTGAGTGACAGAGAAATATAAATTTAGGAAAACCTCTCCTTTTGGTTTCTTACTTAATTGATTCTTACAAACTTAAACAATTTTAGGAGCTTTCCCCATGAGATTCATTCATGTTCCTTTAGGTGGGGGAGGGGAGGGGTGTTGGGCTGGTCATTCAATGTCTATTTATCAATTATTCTGAGGAATGAGTGAGTGACAGAGGAATCTTTCTGTTTTGGTTTTGAACTTAGTTGCTTCTTACACAGTTCTCCAATACTCACTGTAAAAGGTGTTGAGTTGCGTGATGTGTTGTTCTTGCTTCCCTTGGGTCGCCCTCTCTTCTTGACAGTCACAGAAATCTCCCCATGTGGAGATGTAAAGGTCAGTTTACTCATATCTGCAAGATTAAATGCCAAGGAAAAATTGGTGTGATGAAAAATTAGATGTAACTTCTTCTTTTTTTGTATTTTTGTATTATATATTTTTATTTACATATTTAATTTATATATTTTATGGGCCTATTTATGTGTTTCATTGAACATTCATTGCATTGATCTAGAATTTTCTGTTACATGACTTCTGAAGAAAAGTTTAGTTTACTTGGATATCCTCTTCAATGTTTTTCCTGACACAATGTGGTCCATTAGCTTGACTTGTTAAATTCCAAATGATGAAGTAAAAATAAAAAAGTTTGAAACTTTTCAAATACTATTTACATGTGATTCAATCTAATATGAAAAGTTTCCAGGTGAATAAAAAACAGTTGAGTATCAAAATTAATTAAATACTCACTTATTAACCTTGGCCTTGTGAGACAATCAAGAGGTTGACTCACTCATTAACCTTGGCTTTGTGAGATCATCTAGAAGGAGGCTAACTCATTAACCTTGGCTTTGTGAGACAATCATGAGGAAATGCCCTAGTTGGATTACTTGCCAGTATTATAACAAGACATGACTTGAGTCAGAAAATTTCAAACTGAGGTGACTCTAACAGGTTTGTCAACTCCCCCCCCCCCCTCCCTCGGAAATAATTTTTAAGAAAAGTCACCCAGGAAAGAACCTGGGCACAAAAACCAAACTACCGAAGGACTGATCCGCTCTCAACCCCAGTCCCCTTGCATTGGGACTGTGACTGTGTGATCATCGTCGGGTGTGCATCACCATTCCCCTCGAAAGGGAACAGATATTACACATGATCTTAGCCAAAAGGCCGAGAATAATACAGAAATAATACAGTCAACCTGTGTCACGAAAATCGCTGATAATGATTCGACTCTACTTTTACACTGCAGGAATTGTTATTCTGAGTAATAATCGGGAAGTCAGATGATACCGTTGACCAACGAAAGCAAAATAATCACATACACTAACCCATTTCAGATCTGTTGAAGGAAGAGGCATTCAATATGGGTACACCTGAATCCAGGATGACCGGTGTCGTCGAACGGCTAGGTCTGCGGCTGCTGGGTAAGGCGCTAACGTAGCTCTCCGCGTCAGAGTCGCTGCTGTAGTCAGATTGATTTGGCATGTATGTGATGTCACAATCCTCTTGGTATGGCGATGTTATTGCAGATAGTGACGAGGGACCTGATTGGATAGAGATAAGAAGAATAAGACAATGAAGACAAAACACTGCACATGATATCAATACTTTTGTGAACCTATTGCTTGGTGAATGAAATAATAAATCATAGCTGATCCTAGTCATAATCAGAGGAGGTAGAAAATAATGTAAGCAAAGCTGACATTTTTTTATTATTAATAAGTGTGAAGTTTAAATTTTATATCTGGTAAGTAAAAAAAAAAAAAAACCTTTGACATCCAAGCACATCAGGAAACTTGTACTTATTATGAGCAGTCCACATGCCAAAGTTGGATTAATAACATCATTGACCTTTTGCGATATCATTTTTGCAACCATGGTAGTCACACCCACATACATCAAACCAACACCAACTGCATATATTGTACCTACCTACCTCCAGAAAGTCACCAAAGAGTTAGTGAACCAATATGGTTTGGTAATATATTGAATTTAAACATTAGCCAAAAGGACAGAATACTGAGCTAAAGAAAAGTCTTGTGCTGAACTTGAAGTATGTATGTATGTATTTTAGATCCTCCTGCAACCATGGTAGTCACACCCACATACATCAAACCAACACCAACTGCATATATTGTACCTACCTACCTCCAGAAAGTCACCAAAGAGTTAGTGAACCAATATGGTTTGGTAATATATTGAATTTAAACATTAGCCAAAAGGACAGAATACTGAGCTAAAGAAAAGTCTTGTGCTGAACTTGAAGTATGTATGTATGTATTTTAGATCCTCCTGCAAGCAGGAACCTCGCAAAGAAGCCTCATTGGCTTATCAAAGCCGCAAGCTGACCGAAGTCAGTCTCTTAGATTCATATTTAACGGCCATAATTATGAATTGTCAACAACTCTGAAACTAGACGACATACATTAATCTTGGAGTGACTCGAACTCGGGACCTTATGATTGAAAGGCAACGACATTAACCACTGAGCTAACACTCTATAGTATGTCCTACAAGTATGTCCTACCGATCCCGAAAAAAAAACATTTATTACTTTATGTCTTTAAAATTTTATTTGTAATCACAAATTCACTGTTTTCCTTTATCAAATGCATAAGTGTTTCCAGGGTAACGGTGAGAATATGAGATGAACGGTGAGATCCCTTGTAGTTTATTTATAAACCAACAATTATTCATCACATTTGCATTCCCACCATAAAACAGAAATGGTATGATGAGAGTTCTAGGGAATCAGTGATGGTGGATACCTTGAAGATTTCAAGAGTTTTTCCTTTTTACAAACTATTTACATAAAAGATGGCAGTTTGCAAACCTTTCACAGCTGGCATGGATTTTACAGGAAGCGGTGTAAAGCTGGTTTCATTCGTAGCAGTTTGTCTGTTGACAACATTACCTAAATGTGAAAGGCGAAAAAAGAATATTATGGTTTGAACAGACTTACTAATAATTACTGTAGATAGAGCTAATATCTGCTTAATACATGTAGCAACCACGAGCAAATAGCTAATTTTTAAGCACAACATAGCTCCTAAGTAAGTAAGTAAGGCGATATTTTTATACTATTTGCTTTTGATTGTTTCCTGTATTTTAAATGTTTCCTGTATATATTAATTGTTTCATTTCCTGTAAAGCGCTTCGAGCAACGTTGCTGATGAACGCGCTATATAAGTACTATTTTATTATTATATTATTATTATTATTAAGTTTTATCTATAAGATGAAGCTACAACAGTTTATGAGAATGCAGGATTAATGCATATTCACGATTCTGCTTTCAACTTAAACTGCATATTCATAGGATGCAGAAACAAGGCTACGATCAAAATCATCCAACATAGGGTTTGATGACAAAGGCAAAGCATGTACTTGGATTTAGGTCATTCATATCAAAATGCTGTACAATAATTTTGGAATATTTTGACGAGAAGTATTCCCTTACCAACTTTTTCATGGAGTTCA
>KN886545.1:50916-60969 GCA_000934455.1 Apostichopus parvimensis
TATACAGTATAGTATTAGAATTAAACCTACCATCAATGACAGATGTGAAAGGTATGAATGTCTATATACAGTATAGTATTAGAATTAAACCTACCATCAATGACAGATGTGAAAGGTATGAATGTCTATGTACAGTATAGTATTAGAATTAAACCTACCATCAATGACAGATATGAAAGGTATGAATGCCTATATACAGTGAATCATTTATCTGGTATCTCATAGCACGTTGCTATGCAGAACATGTGCATACTGTACCGCTAAGATGTATTACAGCTTTTGTACACAGAGATCCCCATAGTGACCCAAAATATGTGAAGGAGAAAGAAAACTTATGAACACTAAATCTACTACACAATTTGTAACACTGGAGTTACATTTGCTATACTCAGAAAGTTTAATACATATCTACATCACAGTTTAGTTGTTATAAATCTAAATGGGCCATGATGTAATTATGAGGTCATCATTTTGAGATATTTTTGGTGTCTCTGTTAGATGTTGACCTTTTCTTTGAGACTAGCCTCTTCCTCGTATTGATACTATTCGGCCTTTGTAATATGAAGCAGTCAGCAGTTTGTTTGTAAAGGTTAGCTTCTTTGTGAATTAAGTATCTTGTGTTGCACTCATGCAATTTTGTTTCCTGTCTGCCTTTTTCATTGCATGAAACTTAACTCAGATAACACAAAGAAAAGTCCTGATTTACATAGTATGGGAGGTGTTCTATAACAGACTAGCAAGATAGTAAACTCTTAATTTAGAAAGTCTTCATTTAATTTACTTCGTAAAAAGATGACTTTCAATGATGAACCATGTTGTTTAACATCACCTCATATCCCACAAGCCTACTTGCGAGTCATAGTTAAACTTTGTATTCAATCAATGGCTGCAGTGCTTTAAGGATGTTCTGACTTCCATCACAAAAATGGGAATATTACATTTTATGGAGACCAAAAGATCAAAAACTGTTACATACTTATTGCCCATCTGTTATGTTGAAGTATCCTATCATGACTAGGACCTACATGCAAACTCCCCAGTTGTAATGTTTTGCCTAACATTCAGTGAACTCACTAGTATAGTAGAGTGTGCTGGGATAAAAGCATCGCTCTGATATTATAGGATTTTGCCGGTCACATAAGTATGGTTTTGAAAACCTCACAGGCTGTAGAAACTTCTGTAGGCCAAACATTGCCAACCAAACATTGCCCAACCATGTTGATTTTTAGAACATCACAGTTTGGTGAATTGTAAATTAGGGTTTTATATACTGTGCTTTTAAGGACATGGCAATCTTGTCAAGTAAACATTTTTCATTCAAGTTAAAATTGACTGTAAATTGACTGAAAATTGACTGTAAAACTTTTCAGTCAAGTAAAATTTGAGTCAAGTAAAAACAATTTTTTGAAACTGTTATCTTGACCTATTTTTCATCTCTTGGAAACACAGATCAATGTTCCTATTTGCTTTGTAATTTGGTGCCATTTTACAATCTATTGCACTGAAAAGTTAATATTTCAGTATGGTTTTGAACACATGTATAGATAGTGTGTTGTTCATTTGGCAATCATTTTGCTGTGATTCTTACAGAATGTCCAAAATGTGTTGGTTGGGAAAGAAATCAAAAGAACAAGTTAGGTGCAAGAACGGTGGATTTGAGTTCAAGCATGGACCCCAACAGGTAAGATATACTTCGCTGAAGTGTAAACTATTCTCAATAATAGACTCTGTGATTGCTATGTATGATACAAACACAGCAGAAAGACAGGCTTCTTCGCCTTTAAAGAGAGAAAATAATTCTCTTATCCAGGAGTAGTTCCTATATGTTACCATGGCAACCTTTATCATTAGTCATAACCAATTAGGCATTAAAAAATCATTTCACTTAGGTAGTTTAGTAAATATTCTATTTCTTAATTGTCTATCTCATTTGGAAAAGGAGGAGTGAAGAGATGCCCAGGGTGGTGAGGCGGTTGGTTGTGGCTTTCTCTTTCCTGGGACATATCTCTGAGTGTTCTGAAATAGAGCACAAAGCTAGAAATGATGGTGTTATTGCTGCTTCACACAAGAGTGACTAGAGCCATCTTGAATGTGCAAACTATGTTTTTAACTATTAGCTTTACTTTAAAGAGACACTTACATCTCATGGTAGGATGTGTCTTCACAAACTTCCATGAGGAGAGTTGTTTCTGTTATCACTGACATGTAAGAAATACTAAGGAGTGTTTATCAGTCTTCTCTCTGTGTGTTCAGAGAAATTCACAGTGTAAAAGTCTGTAATGGCATAAAGTAACAAAACAACTTTTTTTTATTGTAAATTAAAAATACCCACATAACCAAGAAATGCGACAATAATGTAACAAAAGTATGTCATGATATGCTGGTCCCATAAGGATCAAATATTACATTTACCTAAAGTTAAACAAAGATAGCGATTGTAAACGAGCCCCATTCGCTTTAAGGAAGAAATAAAACAAAGAGACAGAGGTTTAATTTGATGTGTATACTCTAGAATATGGAGACTTTTGTCTTCCTTTGATGATAACATTTTCCTGTTTAATTCCCTTGCTTTCAGATTAGCAGAATCTTCAGTGGATTTGAATTTAAAGCTGATGAGATGGAGGTTAATACAAGAACTAAATTTGGAAAAAGTTCAACAAACAAAGTGTCTTCTGTTAGGAGCAGGTACATTGGGCTGCAATGTTGCCAGATGCTTAATAGTAAGTTACCATATTAAATATTTTATTCTCTCTCTATCTGCTTTGGTGTTGCACATTAAGTTTGAAGAATTTTTGGAAATTTGTTATAAACTCATTGTCTTTATAGAGGGATATTATATTAAGTTAATTTTACTCAAAGATTCACAAAGATTAGATTTATAAACATCCTTGGGTTGATAAAACTTTCATTTTACTTGTGCAGGAAGACTTCGACTTTATATTAAGTTGAATGAACCGTCTGAATTTTTATGCAGTCCAAACTATATTTGGTAGTTTGCATTGTTACTCAAACTCAAATCGTGCCCACATCTTCGCTTCTTGCAAGAAATTATTGTGACACTATTGCACAAAATTTATATTGATACAGACACATATCTTTATATATTGACACTTACATATATATTTATATATTGAATTAACTATACATTGATATTCATTTTGGTATGTTTTGATATATTTTGTCCTCGCATCTTTGTGTTTGTAATGTTTGGCCAGCAGCTTAAGACATATCCACCAATGATCTGATTTGTCTTTATAGGGCTGGGGTGTCAGGACCGTCACGTTTGTTGATAATTCGACAGTTTCGTACTCAAACCCCGTCAGACAGTCACTCTTTGAATTTGAAGATTCCCAGAATGGCGGGAAACCAAAAGCTGCCACGGCTGCCGAGAAACTAAAGAAGATCTTCCCCGGTGTGGTGAGTGAATTATCATCTTGAACAAAAGCTTTTAGCAATTTAATATGTTCCATAAAAGAAAGGATATTTTCTGCATCTTTAGATCAAAACCACATCCACGTAGCACATCGTACTGTGGACAAGAAAACATCTTAAATTTGGTGAAATTCAATGATTGCATCTGGCAACAGCAGAGCTAGTGATGTCATCATTGCAATGGAGATGACATTTGTTTTTTGTTTTTTTTTAATAATATACATATCTCTGTCCACTGGGGAACATATTATTCTAGTACAAACATGTTAGGTATTGATGAAATTTATATGGAGAGAAAATTGGCATGGAAGCAAACATTCTACATGTATTAAATCAACCAGGAATTTTATAATCTGAAAGTCAAGCTTTTGAAGAACATCTATCCACCATGATGCCATCACATCATAAATTTAGTATCATTTAACAGGGATAAGTATTTTACAGGAGTAAGCATCATTTTACAGGAGTAAGTATCATTTTACAGGAGTAAGTATCATTTTACAGGAGTAAGTATCATTTTACAGGAGTAAGTAACATTTTACAGGAGTACTTAGTATCCTTTCATGTCTTAAATCAACAAGAATTTTATAATCTGAAAGTCAAGCTTTTGAAGAACATCTATCTACCATGATGCCATCACATCATAAATTTAGTATCATTTAACAGGGGTAAGTATCATTTTACAGGAGTAAGTATCATTTTACAGGAGTAAGTATCATTTTACAGGAGTAAGTATCATTTTACAGGAGTACTTAGTATCATTTTGCAGGAGTAAGCAAGGGTTTTATCTGGTAAAACTAGTTAACCGTTTAATCAACCATGTACCTACAGGTGGGAACCCAGATATTGAGATGGGATTTCAAAACATTCTTTTATTGGTACCTATCTTGGATGTTGTTAATGCCTGATTATTTGACCTGCTATATTAGCCAATATCTATCACGGATAGTCAAAATCAATTATCTATCGCAGTAAATGATTGGTCGAATACTATCACCATGGTTGCAAGAGTTCAACAAACTCCCCGCTGCATCCCCTTGTTTATATTAATTTTTTTTTCATTTTCCCTAGCTCATTTGAAATTTGGGTACTACATAAAACTAGTTTTAATTAGTAACATAATGGTTGTGTCTCTTTTCTTGCCCTAGACTTCTTCCGGTCATCAGTTCTCCATCCCCATGCCGGGCCACGCTGTTGGCAAGAGTGGTGAGTAAATGTGACAAACTTTGTCAAGAGGAGTCAATCTCTTATTCTGTTTATTCCACAGAAATTAGTTACAACATTAGCTTATGTGTATTGCCCTTGTTTGCAATGTTTGAACCACACCCTCTTCAGTTTCGATTGAAATTGAAATTGAAAACTATTTATTTCCACTTCACCATAACATAAACAAATTGAACAAATAACATTTGAATATACAATACAAATATATTCCATAGAAATTAAGCAATTGATATATACAAATGATGTGAAGTGGGGGAGACCTGGCAGAAGCAGAGCTTATCAAGGCCAGGCCACCAACAAAAAACACACACAACCCCCCCCCCCCCAAAAAAAATACACTTAAACATAGGAAAAGAAACTAGAAACTTTACACCTGCTTATTTAATAAATACCGTTTTAGTTGTTTTTTAAAATGTAAAAGTGATTTTGAACTATTGACCTGGGTATCTAGGGTACTCCAAAACCTAATGATTTCAAATTTTTATTCTTCCAGTCATGTTTACTATTATTTATCAAAGAAATAAGATTTGAATTTATTTGAAAGTATCTCTGTAGTATTAAATGAGAAACATTTTCATACTGACTTTTGTTTCTGTGACTACTAGTAAATGTTGCAAAGATATGCTTTGACTTTTTATATTGTACTTTTTAAAGTATTTCTGTTGTAAATTTGCTAAATTGGTTGTTCACTCTGATTTTATTTAACAGAAGCTGCTCTGAAACAAGTAAAAGAAGATGTTGGTAAATTAGAGGCATTAATAGAGTCACATGATGTGATTTATTTATTAATGGACACCAGAGAGAGTAGATGGTTACCCACCCTGATAGCAGCTAGTAAGAGAAAGGTGAGTACCGGATACCTCAACTTCTTTGTCCTTGAGAGTGAGGTGGTGAGAGGAGGTGTGAACTAATGAATGGGGGAAGATGAATACAGGGGTTAACACAAACTTCTACGGTAAAAGATCCTACGCTTACGCCGCCGCCGACTTATGGAACAAACTTCACGTCAACATTCGCCATGCACCTTCCTTGGGAATTTTCAAATCCAAACTCAAAACCCACCTTTTCCGGCTGCATTACTATGACACATATATAAATCTTTCATTTTATGGCTGTTTTAGTGTCACCATTTTACATAACTGAATTCCATTGCAATATTTGTGCAATATATATTTGCTATGTGTTTTATGCTATTATTGATTCTGTTTATTGTAAAATAGTTATATTGTAATTTTAGTAGTTTTTCATGATGTGAAATGTTAGATAGTGTAAAACCGCCTACACCCCCCTTTCATATTTGATGTAGTTTAACACTGTATTTTTAACATTTCCCCTACTTTACATTGTGTAATTTTATCTTTGTTAGATGTATTGGCTTTGTATTTATGTTTTACGACTTTGTTTTTATGTATTATGTTTTGTAAAGCGCTTTAAAACCTTTGCATATTATTATTATTAGTATTGTTATTATTAGTATTGTTATTATTATTATTATTATTTTTATTATGATTATTATAGGAGAATAATGTCTCAATAAAACTTTTTTAGAGGGTTACAGCTGAGAATAGAAAGAGTCAGTTGGGAGGAAGATGGGAAGATTAGAGTTCTATCAAGGAATGTATTATTGTACCTTAATCCTATAAGGATTGAAAAATTTGCAGTAATGAAAAGATGGCAACAAGTGTAATGTGATAAATCCTGTTTCCTTTACAGCTGGTTGTCAATGCTGCTTTAGGATTTGACACCTACCTGGTACTACGTCACGGTCTCAAGACAGATGAGTCAGAAGGCTCCACTGCAAGTCCCGTCAATTTAGCCTGCATTCCTGGCCATCGGTTGGGATGTTACTTTTGTAACGATGTCGTTGCACCTGGAAATGTCAGTAAACCACTCTTTTGTTCCCTTTCCTTTTAAAAAAAATGTTGGTACTATATTTGTCTATTCTTCTTAGTACAAAAAGATGAAAATGTTGGAGGACTATAGAGTGTTACAATAAATGCTCCTTATAATCAAATTAACTTATTGTATTTTTGTTGTTGTCAGCATACCTTGTTGTTTCACAAACATAATTTTAATTATTTTTTTGTAATTTTTTTTTTTTTATAGTTTTGTCAAAGGAGTTCCATGGGTGATATTGTTTCATAAACAGACTCCTACATTAATAATATTGTGTGTTTGGTTAGAAACTGCAGAGTGATTTTCTATGCAAGTTTGTAAATGCAAGTTTCTCTCAGTTGTTAGTGATTAATCTTCTCAGCAGAATTGCAACCATGTCTTGGAGAATTTAAAAAAGAAAAATTCAATCGTTGCAAAAGCAAACAGTAAGTAACTAGATGTTGACCTTGTCGCTTAGGTTGGTACTAATTTTGTTGCTGTCTCCAACAGTGTGCCCGGAGTCTACAACCGTATATATAACCATTCTGTCATAGTAAGTACAAGATTGAAAGCAACATTCATAGTCCATAAAGTTGATATTTACTATTGTTTAGTATATTGTCTTCTCTATTCTTTCTCTGTTTCAGTCGACCAGAGACCGCACCCTTGACCAGCAGTGTACAGTATCTAGACCGGGTCTGTCCATGGTAGCGGCTGCCCTAGCTGTAGAGCTTATGGTTAGCCTGTTGCAGCATCCTAACGGGTAAGGGTTCCCACCGAACCGGTCTCGTCTGGTCTTCTAGAGTCCATCAACGGAGCAATAACCCATTACATGATTTACTCTATACACAACAAAGTGTAGTCTTATGGTAGACTCACATGAACCTCCCCTGTGCCTAGGGGATGACTAAAGGTCTCATATAAACCCATAAGACTCGTAATATGAGTACAAAAGCATTATTATGAGTACAAGTAGAAGTCCACTTGAGTACCAGTCAGAGTACAAGGCTGTAAACAAGGTTACAAGTACTAAAACGAGCATTTCACTGGTACCTATGTAGATTTCCAAAATGCCTGTGTGCGAGTACAATTTTAGGAGGGTGAATCCCAGTAGAGGTAGCTATGCTAAATGACACATTACGAGTATAGACTTTATACTTACTACAAGTCTGTTCTCGATGATACAAACAAGTCTGTTGTCGATGATACGAGGTCAGATACAGAGGGATATAAAGCAGATGCTCATCAACTGTAAGCTGTGTTATTGGAATCATTTCATATAAAAATTTCCTATTTTCAGAGGACATGCAGCAGCTGACACCAGTGCCAAAGACGATCATTTGAATGCTTCCCTCATATCACCCCTGGGATTGGTACCCCATCAGGTAGGACCTTCTGGCACCACTCTGTACCCTAAGCTTCTGTGTAGAATATTATTGTAATATCAGATTAATGCATGCATGATAATCTATAAAAAAAATTATTTTATTTTTTTTGGTAAATTCATATCATTGTTACCACTTACTGTATGTAACAGTGGAAAGCAAAACCTTGGCTTTTTTCCCCCCCACACCACAGATCCGTGGTTTCCTGGCACGTTTTCATACCATCTTACCGGCTAGTTTGGCCTTCAATAAATGCACAGCGTGTTCGGAATCTGTGATGTCTGGTTACAGACAGCAAGGTTTTAACTTTCTGCTCAAGGCTTTCAATCAGCCTTCCTTCCTCGAGGACCACAGCGGGCTGACGTCTCTGCATCAGGAGATCGACTATTCTGAGGTAAGATTTACAAAACTTGTCAAAATTTACCCCGTCCTCGAAGAGAGAAATAAAGATGAAATATCTAGTCGATGACTGTCTGCTATATCTTCTTGCTTGTTTTGATATTCGTGAAATAGGTATAGTAGAAGGTTTCTGGTTAAAGGACAAATACCAAGTCAACGTAGTCAAAAGTAAGCATGTCCATTCTAATATTAACATACAGACTTTTCCTCGATCAAAAATCTCTATAGTTTCCTAGATAGACTGAAATGGCTCTGCAAAACATTGGTGTCATTCAAGTGCCAAGTTTGTTCCTTACAATTTTTTCATCATTTTTAAATTCTTTTTTTGCTGCTTCTCTGTTTAGTTTTTTTATCATTTGCGACTGTATGTACTTTGTTTCTGAGTGTGTGAAACGCAAGCTTGTGAGAAAATAGTTAAAGATTGCCAACATCAGCTGTTCTCATACTTGATGTGTGGATTATTTACCATGATTACGAGATTTCTTGAGCTACACGTGTGTGGATTATTAATTTTATGCTTATCTTCAATAATTGGCTACTTAAATATATACTTGCTCTTCTTTGTTAGCTATTATGGCATGTAACTACTGAATAAGTTATCTCTATGGTTAGTCTATTGTTTTTTCCCTACCTTTTGTCCTATTGTTGGGTATTATATTTTGTTTCTTTTCTCTGTCACCTTTGTCATTCATCTTTCTTTCTTCATTGGCATTCTTTGTATAAATTCATTCATCTGTTCCCCTACCTACTGTGTCTGTAACGTGTAAGTTTGTGGCTAACTTGACCCGATTTAGAATCCAGACCTCGACGTAGATCTAGATATGCTGGGAAATATCGTACCTTGCTGAATTGAAGTGTTTGACTCGGTATCAAGAATAACACACTAAGTAACATGAGCAGTGATGACAAAACCGACAGTCATGGGATGCTGGGAATAAAGAATATATATATATATAAATATATATGTATATATTCTTTTTAAACTATTATATATTTTAAGGCCACCAAAACATTTACGAAAATTGGTTTTATTTCCTATGCTTTCTTGCAAAGAAGACCTTTGAGAATGTAAGACATCACATTTGTTTGTTTACATTAAGTCACAACGATATAAATGCAGAAAAATGTATATATGTGTAAGGAAGTCTGGAATCAAGTCAGATTCATTCTTTAATTGTACATTCTTTTTGTCTTCCTTAGATCATTGCCTTTAGCGACGATGAAAGTGTCAAGTCTACTGAATGACTGGTGTCCTGTTACCATGGTGACAAATGGTCTTTTCCTGAGAGAGGTACAGCATTAGAATAGAAATTGCTATAAAATACCTCGAATTGTCAAATTTATAAATCAGTTCTCCCCCACCAACTCTTTGAAGACTTTCCAAAATTTAATAATAGTCTTCTTCTTCTTCTTTTTATCAGCTATGGGCTTAGGCTTGTGCACCCTACCAGGCTATCCTTCACATTGCTCAATCTAGTTATAGTGTATGTCTTAGGCTTGAGCACCCTTCCAGACTACCCTGTATGTTGCTCAATCTAGTTATAGTGCATGCCTTAGGCTTGTGCACCCTACCAGACTACCCTGCACATTGCTCAATCTAGTTATAGTGTATACCTTAGGCTTGACCACCGTACCAGACTACTCTGCATATCACTCAATCTAGTTATAGTGTATGCCTTAGGCTTGATCACCCTACCAGACTACCCTGCATATCGCTCATTCTAGTTATAGTGTATGC
>KN886545.1:61019-93311 GCA_000934455.1 Apostichopus parvimensis
TCAATCTAGTTATAGTGTATGCCTTAGGCTTGATCACCCTACCAGACTACCCTGCATATCGCTCATTCTAGTTATAGTGTATGCCTTAGGCTTGACCACCGTACCAGACAACCTTGCACATTGCTCAATCTAGTTCTAGTGTGTGCCTTAGGCTTGAGCACCCTACCATTCTGCTCAATCTAGTTACAGTGTATGCCTTAAGCTTGACCACCGTACCAGACTACCCTGCACATTGCTCAATCTTGTTATAGTGTATGCCAATAGGCTTGAGCACCCTACCAGACTACTCTGCATATCGCCTAATCTAAATATAGTCAGATTTGACTCTGTGTGGCCCTTTACTCCACTCAAAATGTTTCTCTGGCCCATGTAGAAATAAATTGCGAAGCACTGATCTATAGATCCTTACATACACCAAAGTTTCATACAAGATGCAGCTTTCATATGAAATCTTTCTGATTCACTTTAACAGAATCTGAAGCACAGCCTATGCTAAAAGTGAGAATTGTATTAGTTCACACACTTTTATTAATATTGCAAATCACTTCTCACATCAGCAGTATTTTTTTCTGCACAAATCATTTTAATCCAGGAAAAAATGGAATATTTCATAATCAGTCATGATTTATTTCTTAACAACAAAAAGAGGTTTATTTTCGTTTAACACCCAGTCACCTTACTGGCCATGGTGGTAGATGAATTACAGGGATATGTTTTCTTAGTCACGTTTATCTAGCTGTATTATTGTTTATACAATATTTTATTTTCTTGCCAACTCTCAAGATGTCCATTCTGGGATGTCTACCTTTATAAACTTGAGAATCTTGCATTCAAAAGCAGTGCTCACTGTTATTGCCGTAGCTGTCCGAGGAACAAGTATCTACATTTAAACAACTCATTTGCATTTTCTGTTATACATTACTCTTATAAGTAAACAAACAATGGAAAAACTGACTGGAAATTTACAAACGATGAAAAAAGGGGGAAAAAACGTTTTTGGCAAGAATGGGATTTGAACCAGTGACCTTATGGTTACAAGCCCTGAGGCTTGCAACCCTGAGGTAACAAACCTCAAAGTTACAAGTCTCAGGTTAAATTTTGGTAGAAATTGCCATCAACTGAAGGGCTAGATAGCTGAGGTGACTTGTGGAATCCCCTTCTAGATGAGAAAGGTGGGGGGGGGCCAGGGCAGTGGCGGAGCATCCATACAGTCAGGGGGGCGGATGCCCCCCCTGACGGACTCAAATGGACTGCTGGCGCCCTTTTCAGCTTTTTACTTCTTTTGACTTATTCGCGAATATTGACTTTTTTATTGCGCTCTCATCTACCTATTGACATTTGTCACATTTTGTTGGTGTAATTTTCTGACAAAATGGCAATGACACCTATTTATTCTTCGTTTATCTGCAAATTAGCAAGGCCCGGAAAGGGTCATTTCCTGCTATCTAGGGAGTATCTTTACTCAAAAAATGTCTGTACGCTCCGCGCCAACCAGTGGTGGCGCTCCGCTTAGATAGTGTCGAAACCGCCCCTACAGACCATTCCCGCCCCCTCTGACCAATACCCCTAGATCTGCCACTGGGCCAGGGGGGCCTTTTTGCCTGGCAAACATTACAGGAAAGTCATAGTTTGTTAGAAAAGATAACTAACAAAGTTTCTGAAACATCAAATCTCATGAGGCATTTTCTTTCTTTCCTTTCAAACTTTTGTATTTTAAGGGTTTTTTTCTCTCGATATTTCTTCTTCCTCTTTTTATGTCAAATGTGCACTTTTCATATCTTTTTTTTTGCTTTATATTGCATCTTCTTTGTGGAACATGCACCTTATTTGACACGATTATCGATAAATATTTATAAGTTATATCTTTTAGATTACGTTTTGAAAAGATAACGGTAATTATTTAAAATTTATGATGAATCTTTTGAGAATTACCTCAAGATCATGGTGCAATTTATTTTTTAAGGTAATTTGGTGAATATTGCAAAAATGTTTTTGCTCAATATATCATTTTAATTAGAATTTTCAGGTTTTCAGTTTGCTACATTCTATAGCTGGCATTACTGGTATGGTGATGTTGGTACATAATAATTTTCATTGATGTTATCAACTTTGTCAATTAATATTCATGAAATTGCAGGAAATTTCTTTCAAACACATAAGACAAAGAACCAATTGTTCCATGGTATTCATCCTTGTCATATTAGATTTGTCACGATGCAGTCATACAATCAACCATGTTAATTTTTGTGTGCACATCATTAATATTAATAAGTGAAAATAAAAATTCTTAATCAGATATCTCTGAAATTAGCTTTAATACATGTACTTGGATAATACAATGTAAGTATGTAAGATACATACTTACAAAATCATAAAATTTGACCACATTAATGTTCATGCATGTATCTGTTTTTATACTATGTCACTAATTAGACTTTGTCAACATGATAACTGATTCCGGGTACCTTCCTTTATATGTTGCCGCACAATTCAGTGGATAATCCTCTTCAGTTTGGTGTGCCAAAGTTCATATGAAAATGTATGGCTAACCACACTATGAATATGTTTAGTCATCGTAACAAATAAACGTTTTCATTTTCTGGTTTCGTTTTTTGGTGAAATTTCAGAATTTGCTGCTGTCCTTTGTTTCCCAATCTAGAGCTCATTTTGATACCTTTTTTGGCTGATTGCTGATTATTTTATTCATTTCCACTTTCAACCACCTCCTCCCCTCCATGTTTCAGTAACTATGGTGATATTTCATTGCATCTAATGTGAGAGAAAGGTGACTTTACAAACACTGATCATTTTGTCAGATTTTGTTCATTCATTTCAAAATGTCAGTTACAACACATTAGCACTTGTGATTGGGCTCATGGTTAAAACTGGGTGACAATTAGATAGTTTTACCATGTAGCAGTAAAATTCACCTCTTTATGCTTCAATATATCATGTCAAGTGCATGTGTGAATACACTGCTTGACCATTTCTATAGTGAGTGTAAATGCTAGAATTGATAAACTAATATTGGGAGGGAGCCTGACACAGGTTTGAGATTAGGAGTACCAGCAGTCATTCCAAATTTAAGTAGTGGTGAAAATAATCAAAATCATTGAGGCAGGTAGGGATAAGGGGGGCAGGTAACTGCCCCCCCCCCCCCACCTCGCCAGATGTTCGAATAGCATGGTTTGATTCGTCTTTCCATTAAATTACATTTTGAGTATTGAAAAGGTAAAGTAATTCATATTTGAAGGGATTATGTAATCTCAAAAGAAATTTATTCATAGTTATATGTATAAGTTTAATTTAATTCCTCTTTTGTCATAGTTTTCTGGAAAAGTTTAGTCTACATATTCTTAATTATGAGAATTAAAAATATACATAATTGAATCACCAAGAAATTACTGTGCCAGTCTCATTTCTTTTATTTCCATTTTTTTCCTCTCTTTTTTTTTTTGTAGATAGAAATTAATTGACATTTGAGGCATAATACTCATTCAAGTGGTCAATGTTTATAATTTGAAAATGGATATATCTGTGTGAATGTTTTTCTTGGAGATTTCTTTTTCCTTCAAGTTATTTGTATATCAGTTTTCAAGATTGTAACATTTTGTACCCACAGTCACTTTAAAAACAAAAGGGAAGTTCCCTGCCCTCTTCTCCCCCTCTTCTCCCCCTCTTCTGCCCCTCTCCCCCATTCTCCACCCCCTCTCCCTCTCTCATTTCCATGGTCTCACCTGTAACTACCCAAATGATAGGATCACTTATTATAGTTCGTCATGGTTTGTTGGTGGATATCAAAAATCTACTATCACATAACACAACATAACTATTTAAAAGGATTTTCTGGTGGCTGAAGTTGATTGGTTAGCAAAATTACTGAATATTTTTCTGCAAAACATCAACCTCATAGCATTGTCTCAGGAACATATGAATTAATTAAATTTTGTGATATTCTGTAAATGCATCTGGCAACAGCAGAATGTCACTGGGGTATTTCAGTTGAAAGTGCCTTTTGTTTTTCTGTATAATATTTTTATAATTTGTCCACAGAGGAAAAGAATATTTCTACATAAAAGATGCATTTTGATGAAGTTTCAAGTGCAGAGAACTTAGTTAAGCAAACATGGAGGTATTAAGGACAAAGTCAACAAGAAGATTATAACAACTAGGTAAAACTTTGAAGAGCATTTACCCAAATAACATAACAGCCCCCCCCCCCCACCCCGGCCATACTGATCCAACTTCCTGGAGCAGTTGGAAGGTTTAGCCAGTCCAAACTAAATTACATTCAACCATATCTCAAGTTAGGGACAACATATTGAGATTGGGTTTTCAAGTAACAGTGTGGAATACGTTTTCACTTCAAGTTTATCTTTGTTTCCCACAGGAATATCAATTGCTGTTTATATATGTTTGTTTTTTTAAACTGAATATGCCACTACAATGGGATATTCATGTAACAAACAATTTGACCCTTATATAATGGAATTATCACTTCAAGCTCTGTACAGAGGTGATAACTATTGTACACTGTTAGCTGAAAAGTCCAACTCTATATCTTGTTCCTAATTTAGATATAGTTCATTGGTTGTATGTTATAGATTTATACCAGATTAAGCCCGCCTTGCTCCAGGAAGTCAATCTTAGTAGGTCTTCTCTGATGGGTCATGGAAGATGTGCTTCAAAAGCTTTCCCTTTCTTTCTATAATATTGCTGTTCATTTCGCCTTTGATACCTTTAGAACTGAGCTTAATCGGCAATGTTCACTTCATATTGAATTTCACCAACATGTAAACTCTTAGAATATTATTTTCTTCTGTGGATATATGATTTGTACATTAATATAAAGAGAAACCTTTTCAACTCAATATCCATGACATCAAGAACTCTACTGTTGCCAGATGCATTGTTAGCTTAATATGCATGATGACATCAAATACTTAACTGTTGCCAGGTGCATTGTCAGCTTAATATGCATGATGTTATCAATAACTCTACTGTTGCCAGATGCATTGTTAGCTTAATATCCATGATGACATCAAAAACTCTACTGTTGCCAGATGCATTGTTAGTTTAATATGCATGATGACATAAAATAACTCTACTGTTGCCAGATGCATTGTCAGCTCATGATGACATAAAATAACTACTGTTGCCAGATGCATTGTCAGCTCATGATGACATAAAATAACTGTACTGTTGCCAGATGCATTGTTAGCTCAATATCAATGATGACATAAATAACTGTTGCCAGATGCATTGTCAGCTCATGATGACATAAAATAACTCTACTGTTGTCAGATGCATTGTCAGCTCATGATGACATAAAATAACTGTACTGTTGCAAGATGCATTGTTAGCTCAATATCAATGATGACATAAATAACTGTTACCAGATGCATTGTCAGCTCAATATCCATGGTGTTATCAATAACTGTACTGTTGTCAGATGCATTGTCAGCTCAATATCCATGATAACATAAAATAACTCTAATGTTGCCAGATGCATTTATAAATTTACCCAAATGTTACAAGTTTTGATCTCCAAACTACCGAATGCTAAAAGGATGTGTTCTTGATGCTAAAGATGCAGAAGACAATTTCCATTAACTTTGGTTAACAATGAAAGTTAGTCACCAGAATATATCCCCTTTAAAGGTAATGAGTTGATGGCAATAATCAGAGTAGCCTGGTGTTACCTATCAATAATAAACTGAATAAAATGCAACCAAGCTGTGTTTTAAATTTCTACCAACTTGCATATTACTATGTAAATATCACCACATTCCATTTCTTTGTGTGTAGTGTATGCCATAACCCAGTGTGGGAAAAGAAAAACTGACATACCCCAGTAACTTGTCATTTAACCATGTTAAATTGATTTTAAATCATTTTGTTTCTTTTTTTATATCATTTAAACCCCTTTTTTGACCCATAATGTGAATAAATTTATATATGTATCTTTTTTTTTGTAACATAAATCTACAGCACATTCTTCTGTGGATTGGCTAACAGTTTATTATGCTAGATATGATCATTAATTCACAGCAGGAAGGCTGGGATTCACAGTCTGTCTTGTTAACTAAGCCTCCCACAAACAAATTTGGGAAGATAGGCTCCACTTTTTGTCAGCAGTAACCTTATATTCTGAAAATTTGTCCCAAATAAATTCACATATACCTAGTAACTTGATGATTTACGACTTCTCATTTCTCACCAGCCTTAAAGTAGTATATTAAGTGGAGTACTTAAAGTCTGTACGTTTGTATCCAATATCAGGTAATTGATTAGTTCACATGATCAAGTTTGAAGTGAACTTTTCAAATAGTCCCCTCCTCCCCTCCCACCCCCTCGCCTCCTTTCATCTGTAAGATAACAAACAGTAGCAGGCATGTTTTACATCAGCACAATATTTGAACCCTTTTGATATGATAGTAAAGATGTTGATATTAAGCAAAGTAAATGCAAATTTGTTGGTAACCAAATTGAAATAGCTAAATATGCTCTCATTAGTAATTCATTGATTTCAGAGAATATCTTTGTACTGACTATAGTTTCAAAACCAGTGAATTTGTTAGCTATTTATACAAAGAAAATTTCAAATTTCAAATCTTTCCTGCATTAAATTTTTTTTTGTTTTTTGTATGTTAACGATACTAACATGTAATAAGTGATTAATGTTTTAGAATAGAAGTTACACCATCCATAACTTGACGGTTAAATCTCCCTTTTCTTATAATGTTATTTTGAGTACTATACAGTTTGTAGAATTGGCAGAAATTGTTCCCGAAGCTCCAACGACTACTTTCAAACTTTTAAGTTTCTCTAGAACTTGACGGGTTTCTTTTGTCATGCTGTGAACCACACTGGACGGGTCACACATATTCTGACATGCAGACAAATTTCAATAAACTCCTTTAAGTTCATGACTCTTTGATTTGATAAAGAATGTTGGAATTCCCTGATATCAGTCAAAGAAAACCAGTCAATATAAAATGGCTAGAATGCGGAATCTAAGCAGCAGGGGGTCTGGTACGAGCTGAACCTCCTCTGTTCAGAAAGATGGTTGGGGTTGACAAGAACAGGGATTTGGGTCAAAACGAGGATAAATCTTCCACTATTAAAAAATATATAAAAATGATATTTTCTTGGGAATAAATTCTTCTCGAAATCAGATGTCCAGATATTACAGTTGTTGACAAATTGGATGGTAGTTTTAGGTAGGAGGTGACTTTGATCCTCAGTATGTGATGAAAGCAAGTAGGATTTAATCATATATTGTTGAAAAAATTGTAAAAAAGCAAAAAAAAAAAAAAAAACAACCATGAAAGGAAGGAAGGTGTGTTTTGGTATTTGGTGTGTGCCTTTCATAATTTGAGTGGGAAAAAAAAATAAAATTCTAAAAAGCTGGCTTATAGGTTATCAGCATTGCCTCCAAATATGGTAGAAAATGAAATAAATGTGCCCTCCATATGAAATAAAGGAGCACTCTAACTAAAAGCTGACATGATAGCATATAAAAAGCAAATTACCCATCCTGTGATATTTAAAATAACAGTCATCAATGTCTGAGAATTATTTAAGTACTTTTTTGCAAACTTTTATCAATTTTATGACAAGTTTTTTAAGTTCATTGACGCTACCACTTTGTGGATGATTACTAAATATGTTTAAGAGCAGAATGGGGGATGCCAGGAGGGGGTAAGCATCGGGGCACAAGGGGGGCACATACCCCATATGATGATGCATTCAGGCTCTGTGTTCGCACTGCCGTCTCTGGCTCCAGCTTGTGTCACTCGCATCACATACCCCTCCCCCCCCCCTCCCCCAAAATAAAATTTTGTTCTCATGTCGCTGTGCTCTCCTCTAATCTAATCTACATACAAGTAGATCACCTGTCAGATGGATTTTTTTTTCAAATGAATTTGTAACTACTTTGTTAGTAAAGTGGGACCTCGGTACACCCACCCGCATTGGTACCTAATTTACAACAGTGTATCTTTCTTTCTGGTGGAGGGGGGTTGGGGGGGGAGGGGCTGGCTGCAAAATAAAACAATGAATTAACCCTCTCTGACTCTGTCAGTGGGTAAATGAATGTTTATATTAATAAACTTTCAATCGGTTGCATATCATATATTAAACCAATTGTCTGCCCAGAAATCTGAGGCGAAGTATCTCCATGAAATACCTGGAGGGATGTTTATATTTTATAAACAGGGGAATTGGCTTGGGTTTATGGAATAGAATTTTCCAATATGCTGGAAGACAAAGTATTATGTTTATTTAATTTGAAAAAGGAATGTCCTGTTACCATGGAAACAAGCTAACAGTTTTCCAAGCATCATCATCAACTGTTGCATTCCCACAAAGCATAAATCAAGGTTAGGAAACTGGTTATAAACCATATGATTTTTATTTCCTTTTTTTTACACCCAAGTCACAGACATAACTTATCAACCAACATGTGGCTCTTAGCTTAAGTTTTAATTGCCTCACACACACACACACACATACATACACATAGTGTATTAGAACAAGAGTGACAAATTTTGATACAATTGAACTTGTCACAAGTGAATAGTACAAAGCCCAAGAAACCCTGAAAGAAGTATTGAGTTTATATAATTATTGAGTATGTGTGTGTGTTGTGTGTATAAACAATCAGCCTCATCTATTGATACTGTTTGGCGTGTTCGGCATACCAGTAATTGTCGACATTCTACGGCCTGTTTTGTAAAGCTTTACCAACAGAATTTTAACTCTTGTTATAATTGTTTACCGAGAATCGATATTTTTACAATGGCGGTGGTTCCTCAATGACGTCAAAAACATACCGTAGGGTATACAGTGAGTCTTTTGTGGTAATGGCACACAAATGATGCTGTGCGGCATGGGAAGATTTTTTCCCTTTTATTAAATTTCAATCGTACATGTATACCAACTGTTTATGAATTTAATGTTTGTATTATTGGTGAAGCTAGCACAGAAACCGGTTCCCGGACAACTCCCCCCCGGACGATTTCCAGTCTCTACAGGGCAGACATGGTTTACACACAGAAAGCGGAAAGAAATAAATACATCACTAATGCACGAGAATCTCGCACAAAGATTTGGTTGTTCGTATCTTTAGCTTCGCAATTATTTTTTCTCAAGTGAGTTGGGCCTGTTGGTTATGCTAATATAAAATAATATCGTACACATGCATAGTTTTTATTGGTACTTAGCGTTATAAAATCGTCCCAATTGGGTGCTCCCGATTGACAATTTTCTGTGGGCAATTGTCCGGGGTAAATTGTCCGAGGGGGAAATAGTCCGGGGAGAAATTGTCCGGGAGGGTTATTGACCGGGGTGTAATTGTCCGTGGGGAAGTCGTCCGGGATGGGAATTGTCCGGGGAGGAATCGTCTGGGGTGGGAACTGTCCGGGGTGGGAATTGTCTGGGTGGGAATTGTCCGGGGGGTAATTGTCCAGGGGGAGTTGTCTGGGGGGTAATTGTCCAGGCAGGAGTTGTCCGGTCACCCAGCTAGATCCTCCCTCTTCTAATTTTTTGTCAGCCAAAAGAGTACAATTAATGTAAGCGAGCTGTTAACCGAATTCTCTGGGTTTTTTTACCCCATTAAGATCAATAAGCCAATAAATTATAATGATGTTCAGTTCTACCAACTTTCTTCTTTTTTTTTTGTCGCACTGAGACACATTTTGATATAGGCTTGGCCTATATGAGCGATTGACACTACAAGATCAATACATTAACTTCACTAGAGTGTACGTAGCAAGTCTTCCAGGGCAAAGGTCAATTTCCTTCATGTAAGTATCAACTTAACTTAGAGAGACAGCCCGAGTATAGCCCATCAAAGATTAAATATAAATTTAAGGACTACTCGAAGTGTAATCTAATTTTGGTTCTGCATGTTATCGCTGACAATGTGTTGCTTCACCAAGGACGTTTACCTCCTCCTTCAGAAGGTACATTACTAGAGGTGACGGTCATTCTTCGAATCTTCCAAGTTCCTCAAAGGCTTTTCTTTTACCTTCTCCTTCTCCTGCCCAGAGAGGAGGAGGAAGCAGGTCTCTATCAAGAATCTAAATGATGTGACAATGCTAACACTGATATTGCTAAGATTAGCTACAGTTTGGACAGACTGTGAATCCTCAAGGTGCTTAGCAACCAGAAACCGCAAAGCATACTTCAGCTGCACTGCATACTTCACATACACATCATTGATGTGAACCAACTGCTCGGCCGTCTTTGGTTCTGCATCGTCTGCATATGGTGCTGTGTAGACATTGCATGTTTGATTGTCAGTTACAAAAGACACTGCATACTTGGAATATGCATCAAGGTTGCTGGATATCACAAAAACTTGCCAACCATAAGGTTGTTTGGTGATTGCGCTACCAAATTCAAGTGTGTGTGCTACTGTCAATGTCCGTTGCTATACTCGTCAATTTCTTGATAGTAATAGATATTTAAAATTTCTAAGCAAATATGGACCATGTAAAACTAATTTACATTTTAGCGGGTAAGCAAGTGAATGGGAATGATGGCGCCAGATTTATGTAATCAATAAATGTGAAATGCGGATCTTATTCAAATTTTCATTTTAGCCATCTTGGGATATTAACAGGGATGTTCCAAAAAGGGCAAAGGTCTTGAAAGAAAGTGCAGAGGTGTAGTGATAGGTGGTTCGTTGAACCAAGGCCCATATTGAGCCAGCCCCCCACTCCCCCCCACCCCCTCATATTGAACCATCAGTCAAGTAAGGACCTGAAGATAGCTGAGACACTACTTTGTGTTAATACATATAAGGTCTGTGTGAAATGCAGTTCAGATGAAGTAAGGGCCATTAAGGGCCCTAGTTCTCACTCTTGAACCAGGGCCCCTGAAACCCAAATTACTAAGCCAGTTTTTCAATGATACTTCCTGGACTTCTTAAAGGAATTAGTTATCTGTTAACAATACTTTATATTCAACCAATATCTAGAGTTAAAAACAAGAAATTGAGATGGGAGTTTTCAACTAACAGTATCATAGAAATAAGTTTTCTTTTTCATGTGTCACTTTACCTGTAATTGGAATATCCCTTGAAAACTATTGCAAATGATTCTATACAAACAAAAGGAAAAAAGAAACAAATAATATTTTTATATTTTTCTTCAAGTTCCATATCTGGATGTGATGTATTTTAGCTTGTTTCATGAAGGATTACAATTAGCTGTACCTGTAATTAAGCTAGCTCTTTTAAGACACAAAAACAATTCCATTTTTTTCAAAAAAAAACACAAAACAAAGAAAAACGTAGTATATATGGTTTTGACTCTCTCGTATGTACAATATTTACACTTTTGTGTTCTTAATCCTATTTCTGGATTTTTTTCTCTTTTTTTAAGAACAAAACATGTGGAATTTTAATCTAACAGTTAAAACCATTAGAGAAAGTAAAATAAATACTGGCGTGACACCTCTCTTAACCAATCAAAATCCTCAAAGTGACAGACATTTTTAGCTCTCAAAACAAAATAAGATATTTTTTAGTTAAAATATTTGTATCTTTCTACATTTTGTTTTTCGGAATTTGAAACTTTTTAGGAATTTGAAGTTTTATGAAGAGGCAATAATCTGACGCGTTATTAGCCTCTAGTGTGATTGAGACGAACAAAACAAATCAAGTGATACACCATTCTCATGTTTAATAACAATATGAATATCAAACGAGGAAAGAGGAACAGAATATTAATTAGTGTACATGACTTGGAGTAACCGGCACTTTGACATATTCATGCAATTATTGCAACAATTTAGCATGAACGCAAATTAATTTCATCTTGTCAACTTTTGGTACAAATGCAATATGTACTCCATTGAGGTCACTGTTCATGTTTGCTCGACATATTTAGTCAAAAAAACTTACACAAGTGAAGATCGCAATTTCTCAAACTGAGACATTCTCTGAGATTTTTTCATGAAATTATCATCCAACCTTTGGGCTACACAGATGAACTAATGCAACCCTAATAACATTCCCAGTCACATTTTCACATTAAGACATGTACATGATATAAAATACCAATATAGCCAAGTCACAAGCTTTCTCAAGTTACAATGGCTGTAAGGTGTTACCCTAATCTCTTTGAACAAGATAAATATATATTGCCGAATCTACCCTACTTTCTATCTCCCACAGCGCCCCCACTCCCACAGCACCCCTCCCCATCCCCTCCCTTTAACCTGTGTGTGTCCACTCAGTACCTACAAGATACTGTCACTGATATTACTTCCATTTGCATCGGTATTAATGTAGGTAAATAGAGTGCAGTACAATAACCTGGGGACAGGTAAGTGAATAACATGATACTGACTCTTTAGTCCAACTTATGCATATTCATAGGATAATTAGTAGTACAATTACTAACAAAGCACATCAACTATCACTTCAAGTGCTTTCCTTCATGTGTTTCTTTCTATTTCATTCTCCACCAATCAGAGCATGTGAATCTCCTGTTATTTAAGATTTTAAAAAAAATTAAAATTAAAAAGTGTAAGCAAACAAAATCATACTGCATTACTGATCATACTCAAAATATTTGTTTTCACTTTATCACCTTTAATAGATTGATAAAATTGGAAACCTATTACATACACCTCTTACTCCCAAAAAACATTTACTTCACACTGCCATTCACAGACAAGTCAATAAACTTTAATATCCAGATGGGGAAAACAAGCTTCCGCATATGTATATAATATTTTCTCAACATTTGAAAAAACAAAAAAAAACAATGCTTTTAAATTCTGCAATTAACAAAGCTATAATACCAATTAAAATCCCTTCTAATTAAATGTCATTTCCATATTCACCCTATTTATACAAAAAGAAGGTAAGCCATAATAAGATCCAGAAATATTAATTTACACAGAAACAACCTGTCACCATAAAAAAAAGCGAGACAAAACAAAATATTTTATCTAGTTTAACAATCCAATCCAGGAAATATAAAATAAGCAAACAAGGCATAAAAATTCGGGGAATATCAGAAATTTTTGCAGTTTACAGAGTGGCAAGATTATGTTCTCAATCTATAAAGTGAATTTTTTTCCCTCCATTTTACATGTTTTTGTCCTCATAAATTAAACATTCGTTAATTGTCTACGGTTACTGAACTTTTCTGTACTGTCCAGCTACAATAGCAAATCATCAACAAAACTTTCATCACCAGCCAAAAAAGTTGTCTTCCCTCAAGTTTCTTAAACTGACCAATCTATTTAGATTCTTTTTATTCAATATGTGCTGTAATTAATCCAATAATTTATCACACAGTTAATTTTGATGAATATGCATGAATGTCTCTACCTGATAAAGTGAATTGAACCTACGACCTGCTGACAATGAAATCAAATATCAAATTTAAGATTATTCAATATTTATCAAATTGATGATTATTCATTGTGAGCTGAAATTAAACCAACAAATTATCAAAATTAATATTACTGGTGAGAATGAAAACAATCTGGTGAGAATGAAAGCAATTATTTATCAAATACAAGATTGAACTGTATAATAAACTCCTCGAATCACTTTTAAAAAATTGGTCTTCAAGTCTTGTTCACCTCTCCACACACCCCACCCCCACTCTCTCAGGTCCTTTATTCATTTATCACTGGCCAGATTTGTACCTTGAACCAACAACCAACGTGTATCAAGGTTTAATTCTGCTTTGAAAGCCTTCAATGTCATACTGTAAGTATTACTAGTCATTTTTTGTTTTACACAAAGCAGAGACATTTATAGACGACCGATTCCCAAAGTAGGCTTTGGAACATAATGGGAGCATTTCACAGATAACTAGCATGTCAATACTACACACAGTCAGGATAAAAAATAAACAATACTACAGAAACACTGTACAACACTGTACAACATTCCATCTTCTTTTGTACATTCAACAAGCAGCAACACCCAACAAATAGCTGTACTATTTATGAATATTCATTAACCAACATTTGTATCCATCGACAGTTTTCCATACTCATGAAGAAACGAAAGATGTATGTTTAAAGACTTGCGAGGTGAGAGCAGCTGGAGATGGCGTGTTTGGGGGCGATGCCGGGTTGGCCGTGGGGGCACCCGGTTCCATCTCCGTCTTGATTCGACTCCATTTATCTCCCAGCGCCTTAGCAAAGTGATCGTCCACTGATCCAGAAATGGAGACGGGAGGGGATGTATTGGGCAAGGAAGCGGAGGCCGGAGGGGTCAAGGGCATGACCTCGACGGGCGACCTCGAAGGACTGACCCCCAGAGGTTTCTCCTCCCGGTAATTCTGACCTAAGCTCCGTCTGAAATGTTCTTCTATCTCGTCGCAGACCTCTGCAAAGAAGAAAAAAAAAAGGATTCTTGATTGAGGAATATTTAAGATAGAGGAGGTTGGGCTGAATTGAGGCGAGGGTTGGGTTGGACTAAGGGGGGGGGGGGATAAGGGGTTGGTTATTAAATAACAACATCAGAATGAAAATAAAGGAAACTTATAACGAAGTTGATATGCATAACTTATTATGCTTTAATACTGACTGTTTCATCCTTACTACCGGACCAGAAAGTTAAGTGACAAGCAACATGGTTTCCATTTAATTACTCTTGAAAGATGATTTTTAACTGTTTAGCTGATAAGTAACAGCAGATTACAGAAAGGTACAGTAAGCATATGTACATTGAGGGTTTGCTCAGCCACACATCCACTAACTACTTGACCATGGAAAAATAATGCTTGTGCCTTCAATGTTAAGAGGCACGCCTTGTACGATAAAAATTAGAAACAGTTTTAGGCTTCCAGGAACATTAAAAAAGATGCCATGTGCTATTTTGCATATTGGTACTCTCAAAAGTTTATGTTTTTATGTTTTAACCTTATAAGTATTATTGTAAATGTTGAATTTAATACCTTCCACTCAAAATAAACTGGTATGAAGCATAACATGTTGTTTACGCTGTCATCATGAATAATTGAATATTCATAAAAAACTGAGAAAATGTCTTAGTACTGATACATAGCATAACAACTTAGTATGCTGTAATTTAGACTGTTTTATGCATACTACCTGATTAGAAAGTTAAGTGAGGAATTAAATATAGATATAGATAAATTTATTGTCGTACAGATGACACTGATCTACTTCACACGCTTGACATTGCCCCCCCCCCCATAACTGCACTACCACCCCACTCCCCTCCCCATTCAGAATTTTTTTTTTCCAGATATTTACCTAACCAGTAAGGCACCCAAGAGTGATACCAATACTACTTGTTCATTGTCGTGCATTAAAAAACAAGTCAATTGACAAAACCAACTTTTATTTCCATATTGCATGTTTTGTTTTTTCTAAACGTCATCCCTTGTTTTTTCGTTAGCACTAGATCACATATTGGCATTACATTTGGACCCACCGACAGTTACAGGGATTTTGTTAACAACAATCGAATGTATGCTGTGTTGGCCCCAAATATGCTAGATATTCAAATGTGGTCACCTTTGGTCAAAATTCTTGAACTGTTTTTATTACAACTTTCAAGGAAATTTTCCTCAATTAGACATTTCAGTCATCTTGTGTGTTCCTTAAAAATGTCTGAGAACAATTTGGAGAGTAAAGACCTCCTCCAGAAAAGTACTTTATGAAAACTTCTAGCAATTATAGCATGCTATAATTTGGGGCCTATACTGACTACCTTTAAGTAACATCACAAAATACACTCTCTATCTCTGTGACACTGAGTATTGACTACAGACTATGTCATATAACTTTAAGAACCTGAATAAGGAAAAATTCTTTCATGGTGTCATAACTTTGCGGACATCATATCCTTTACAAAAAGGAATACTTTTAAAGCCAGTTTCATGTCAAAGAGTCTGCTTTTCTCTACTGCAAAACCTTGAATTATTAAAAACACCCAGCAAGAAGGGGATGGATGGAGATATCAAATAAAAGTCACTTGATGGAGCTGATACTAAAACAGAAGTGGCAGCTTTGCTTTCCAAGTTTACCAACCTATCATTTCCAATTTCCTGCTGCTCACATTCCAACAAAATTCCCAGTCCATGTCTCTGAAAAGGTCAAAATTCCTTCTTTCCATCAACTTGTATGTGTTATGATGCTTTTTTTTTCTTTCAAAATCCCACTTCCTGAATTAGATTATTCCACTTGTGGAGTTTTTCTCGTGGAGTCCTACTAATCTTTTTGGTTAATGGTGGGGGGTCATGGGGGTTACACTAAGAATGTCAAGCATGCTAAGTTTTTATGCTTAAAATCTTCCAAGACTTCCAAGCCTTGGCAGGGTTAGTAATCCTAGTTTATGGTTTAAATAGAGGAGAACGAGAGAGAGAGACTGTCTATCTGAAAACACACAGGGCAAGAGAGATCCATAAATAGTTGAAATACAGATACTACAGAAATATGTGGTTCCTATTTTCACAACAAGTTCATATCACTTCCACAAAAGAAAAATATTATTTATCCCTGAATATTCTAGAAAGACCATTTCTGGTCGGGTAGACTGACTGAGTTATTATTACTACATTTCCCATTGTCTCCCAATTTTTTTTATTTTTTTTTTTTATTTTTTTTTGCAATTGATTACTGGCAGGCTTTAATATTAATTTTGTTCACAGCTGTTTTTTTGCGATTGTAAAAAATTAAAAACCTCACTGAGTAATACTCAAGATTGGAATTAGAAACTAGTATATGAAATGACTGTTGGAATACTACTGCAGCAAAACGAAAGTAAAACTGCCAATTCGGTACTGATTTTCTAGCGTTACAACAGATTAATAGTAAAATATAAAACACTAATAATTAGCTGCTTGATTAATTCCTACAAACGAGAAGACGTCATACGGTACCTGATGGTTTCCCAGCAGCAGCATCTACATGAAAGTTTTCCAGTCTTGAATTCCGTAATCCATTTCTCCTGTTTTCCCGGTCCACGTGGCCGTTCTCCCTACCGTCTTGGTGGTGGTCCTTTGACGTAGAGGGCGCTTTGTTGATGACTGAGGGCCTGCTCTGCTGGCGCATGTCCAGGATGAAAGCAGGATGCATGGGAGGAGGGGAACCGAGTGGAATGTGAGAGACGAGGCTGGAACTACTGGGAGGAGGAAATGCTGGGTTTAAGGATGGAATGCCCCCAAATTCATTGCCTTCATGCCTCACTGTGCTGATGATACTGAAATGCAATAAAAAAAAAATTTAAAAAATTATTTGTCAAACCTTTCCAAAAATTTTAAATTTTGTTTTTCAGTTTAAAGTACTTACTTTTTGGGAGGCTTTGAATAGGTAGGCCTGCCAAATTATTATCTGGCAATGATGAGGGTTAAACATTCAACTATCTCACAGTGGGAGGGAAAGGTCTTATTAGTGGCAGTAAAATGCTTTGATGACATTAGTGTATTTGACTTTCATATGGTGCAAGACTGGTGACCTTTAAACTTGAACCCTTACAGTAGGCATATCACCTCCTTCCCACAGCAACTTTCTGAACTTTCTAAAAAGTTAAATAACAAATTTACAAACAAAAAAATCCCTTTTGTTCTCATTGAATCTCCAGGGGGTCCAACAACAACAACAGACCTTTGTATCTCTTGTACAATATAAAACTAGTTGGTATTCAAAGTATTTATTTCAGGTCAAATAAAGAGGCCTAGATCCCAACAGCTTATTTGTCTCCCTTGACACCCTCATTTTCTCTTCCAAATCCTGGGAACAAGGTCAGCCAATGTTGTAA
Organism: Apostichopus parvimensis; assembly: GCA_000934455.1. Classification (NCBI taxonomy): domain Eukaryota; kingdom Metazoa; phylum Echinodermata; class Holothuroidea; order Aspidochirotida; family Stichopodidae; genus Apostichopus; species Apostichopus parvimensis. The sequence continues at coordinate 78,790 of KN886545.1, forward strand.
ATTTAAGTGAATGGTGAATACTGATCTCTGTAACATTAGTAAGCAAAATCACAATGCAAACACATATACCCTAATTTTTAATTATCAAGTTGCACATATCATATTAAGTACTTAAAATTTATATTTAGTAACTAGCAACATGATTTGTTTTTAATTACTCTTGAAGATGATTTTCAAGTGTTTTACTGATAAGTAACAGCAGATTACAGAATGTTAGCATTGTGAAAAGGTATAAAATTCAGTCGCATATATACATGTACAGTAAGCTATATGTATCTGCATTGAGGGTTTGGTCAGCCAAACATCCACTTACTACTTGACCACATGTGGCAAAATAATGCTTGTTCCTTCAATATTCAGACCCCTTGTACTCTAAAAATTAGAAACACTGTTAGTCTTGCAGAAACATTAAAAAAAAAGATTCCAGACACATTGAAACAGATGCCAAGTGCTATTTTGCATATTAGTACTCTCATAATTTTGAAAATTTTTTAAGCGTAAAAGAAATATTCTTAATGTTGAATTTAATGCCTTCCACTCAAAAATAAACTGGTATGAAGCATGAGATGTTTTTTTTTTACGCTGTCATCATGAATAATTGAATAATCATAAAATATTGAGAAAATGTCTTAATACTGATACATAGCATAACAAGTACACCAAATCTTTCACAAATTGGACTCCCAATTTATGGAATGTCAGAAAACTATTCAGATTGAGTCTATGCTTCACTGGGTATAGACTCTGCCGAAGTCTGCTCGACGACGCGATCGAGTCTCCAGACATGATAGGAAATACTACGGCTGTTATATTTTCCTCCCCTTTCTACATACGCTTCACAGAGGCCGGCGCAATCCCGGGAGGAATGAATAACACACAGGCACAATAACAGGAACGAATCGCTCATGGCGTGATGATGGTCAGGGTCGGCCCAGCGCATTTGGCACAGAAAAATTGGCCGATACGTCTTAACAAAGGCTACATTTGGTAAAGCATATTACTGAATCAGAAACCCTGGAAAATGTTGATAATTTTAGTAATTTTGACCTTTACAAGAATGCACACAAGTTAAATACAACAATACCAAGCTTAGTTGGCTATCTATATGATGGTATATTATTTAGAACTTTAAAGGGCAAAACAATAATGGCTTCAAAAAGAGTTCATAACTTCATGACCTTGAATTTGAAATGGCATTTTCATCCAAGAATACTGCTATGACAATTGGCAAGGCTTCATCAATACAATGGCCTGAAGGGTCAAAGGATAATTTGAAATTGTCCTCAAATATGCTAGAAAGGTCTAAATTGGTCACCTATAATCAAACTTTAATAGAAGTCTTTTTCAATCAGGAGTTTTTGTTACTAACTGAGAAGAGATGGGTGAGTCTGAAAATGATAAAAGATCTTAGAAAATGTAATTAAAGTATCCAGTTTTATAAAAAATATAAAATAGAATAAAATAAAAATATTTGAGGACTTACGTCTGTGTCGCTGCACATTTGGTCGACGATGGAACGGATGAGGTAGAGATGTCGTGGTGCAATGCCTGGGAGAGCTCCCGCCTCTCTGCGCTTCTTCTCTGTCTGTTGATCCGGGATGGAAGTTCCTTGGATGGACCACCAGAAAATGAGTCTTCTCTGTGGAACCCAACCTCTGTGCATGAAAATGAATTCAACAAAGAAAGACCTGTTTAGTGTATATATGCAATTGCTTGCTTGCAAGTTGGGTTTAAATTTTTCAATTTGATATGAGATGTTGAGTGTGGAGAGGAAAGAGGGGCAACTCAGTGATCATACCATCCCTCTCAACCTTTTAAAAACAATGAAGTGACGTCATTTTTTGCAGGAATCATTTCATTAAATGCCACTGTCGTTTCTCCTACATTTGGTGGGAACAAATGCAACATTGTTAAATTTGTCAAATTGGTTACAATAACACATACTGTAATGTACATTACTTTGCAATAATGAATTTGCTCTAAAGTAACAATTTTAAAGGCATTGAAGACTCGCCCCAAACCGTGTGCGGCAATCTGAAAAAGTTAACTTTCTGTTGCTTGCAAATAACGTTTTGTTCGTGTCGCTACAAAATGCAGACAGTAATGAGACGTGATACCTTAATTATTATCTTTAGCTGGACCTGAGATGTCCATGCTGTATCGTTTGTATACTGTGCTGTGGGTATTGACCGCAGCTGTATGTACTGACTGTACACTAGTGTCTAATTACCGACGGTAGCAAGCTGTGTGTGTATATATTTTCTGGGATCGATGGTGGTGTTTAATACTTCTATTACACCTCATTCGAAACTACAGTAGGTCAAATTACCGGCATTAAACGTTTCTTTTCGTTTCGTTTCTTTCACACCCTTTAAAAGGTCAATCCCAAATTTAGAAAATCACAAATCCCCCCCCCCCCCAAGCTTTGGAAGTACCAAACATTTCAAAGGAAGGAACACCCCCAACTTTTGATAATTAACTCATATCCCCCAAATTTACTATCATTATTTGAAAATAAAATTTTGCAAAGATATTACAGTGACTGTATCTGATTGGTAGCTCAGTCATTGATCTTTCCCTGACAAATACAAGTTGGTAAAGAAATAATTTCAAATCAGGAGAACAGCGATATAAGCTAGTATTAAGCAATATGTAAATATGAGAAGATCATTGTATTGACCTACCATACATTGTTTACATATAAATGTCAAACTATAAACTGGCGATCATGATAAGAGTAGAAGACAATAAATTCAAAACAACTTTAACCCAGTTACTATTTACTGTACTGAATTACAGATGTTTATACTCATACTTTACAACTTGAGATAAAAAAAAGTAAATTTGGCCTGATCATTTCACCACCTACAGTGAGCAGACAATTAAGTGTCTCGTGGTGAGGATCTAGGCAGCCCAAACAGTTCTTCAACCTCATCATGAAATCATATTCGGCCAACTCTCACCTGAATAAAATGGAAGACGGGGGTCCAAACGGAACCCAAAGAGTTGATGGTACGCGAGCGTCATAACAGAGCCAAAAACAACCAGTTCAAATAAAAGCACAAATCCTCCAAGGATATGTAGAAGCTCCCAAAAATGGCAGTCAAACTTTACACAGTATATTCTATCGCTGATCAAAATTGCTTTTTGGTATTATATTATTATATATAATATCTATAACTGTTGAACGTTCCATACAATCCTCTAACTGTTTTATGATTCCTCGCTCAGCCAACTATCCTTGAACATGATGCCATTCGAAAGAAACACATATTCCCATCCCTCATAAAATATCCACTTTTCGTAAAAGTTTCTAAAATTCGGGAAGTAAATATCCTGAAGGTACAAGAGACCAATATCCACTCTCAGGATGCTTCTACAAAAGACCTGTAGATGCGATGACGATTAAATATTATAATAAGGTACAAAGAAACTCTGTCTGATAACAACAACCACACAAGAAGCTTGAGAGCTGGATAGGGATTGAAACTCTTTCAATGAATACCTGACCTTACAGCACCGAAGTAATAGTACTACTACTGCATGAAATCAACACAACAGCATTCTGTCCAACACACAACATGTTAGGTGTGCTTGGCATTCGAAATGATGAGTGGAGCTCTTTTCAAATTCCAATGAATGAAACCTGTGTGTGTGTATATAACACAAGAGAATCCAAACAGTACCGGTACTGAACTGAACTCTGTTTTCGTATGTAATAACGTAATAGACATCATAGGGTCAGGCTGGTGCATGATACATATGCAATGCCAACAAACATTTGACCAATACAGACTCTTTTTAAAAATCAGACCTACCCTATTACTCATGACAACTTATTGCTGATTGGTTGTGTATCAAATACCACTGGGTAGAGTATTATAATCTACACCCACCCACCCACAACAACAGTGTGTATTTTCAGGTTGCTGTTGGTGAGGTGGTCTTGGAGTTATCTCAAGAATGTTGGAAATGCTAGATGGATCACAAGGTTGAGGTGGTGGAGACAAACCACACAAACCGAGAAGAAATAGAACAAAGCTGTGAACCAGCAATAAGTACTTTGCAGATATTATTGTGTTCTGTGTTGACTTGTACAGTAGATAGTGTAAATTGTATTAGATCAGCTCATAAGTCCCAATCACAAGAATAGGGCAATGCAGGTTCCTTAGCTTGACAACTTAAAATTTTGTGGAGCAATGTGGAGAAATGTTGAAGATCAAATCTAATTTTTTAATCCCTCACTTATTAAACCTCATTCTGTGAAAAATTCTAGGATACCGTCCTAGTTTGATCATTTGCAATTTTTCTCAGAGCAATATTCCTCGATAAGTCTGGTTAAAACATAAGAGAATATGTTGCCAGGTGCATTAATCTTTATCAACTCTGCATGGAAGCTTCAGACTGTGGCCATGTCAATGAATATCACGCAGTCAAGTTGATGGTTAATTTTACTGAAACACAAATATATATTAATTTCAGTCTCATACCTCATTATAACATGTACAACAAAAGTACTGTTTGTTTCATTTTCCTGGTTATTGAAAGAAAGACGTTACTCAGCAAATACTGTTAATCACTAAATATCCCAAAATGATTGGTAATAAATTAGGTCGACATATATATTGAAAGAGGAACTCCTTCTTTTTTACGTGGCATTGCACTTAGACAACTGTTCCATTCTGCATATTCGGTAGTAAATCCCATAACGATACGGTTCGTTACATTGTCTAGTCTTGTTTCATTTCACACAGAGAAGAACAAAATGGAAGTTAACACAAAACTTTGGAAAATCCCCCAAAATTGCTTTTATGAAGAAGTGATTCATTATATACTAATATAGTAACATGAGAATAAGGGCTCCTCTGGAAAGCAGTGCTTCTGCACTGAGCAGGACTACCTTCATTAAAGATGACAATAATAATCATAAAAATAAATATAGTCTCTTACCAGGAACATTTTGTAGAATCAGAATAAAATCATCAAATAATTGTCTCTTCACAAAAAAAAAAATTTTGAAATGATACTTTAAAAGTTCTTTCAATGGTTCAAAATTATGGCAATAGTAAACAAAATTTCAAATTAATTTTTAAATACGGTATTTACATGAGGACAGCCACTGTAATTCACCAAATTATTGTATTTTCAGCTAGAATTGGGATATATTGCAAGCACAACAAGCTACTGTACTAAAGGTGTCTAGTGAAATTAAGGAAACCCTTATCTACACTTTTACCACCATCCAGCCCCCTATCCTCACCTCCTCCCCACATCTTTTTGGCCCCTAGGTATCATCAATTATTCTTCCTTTCATATTTTGAAACGAACCGTACTATGGAGCAATATTTAACAACAAAATGTAACATCTTTAAATATGTAAAACAATTAGCTCTTTCCCAGAAATAAGGACCAATAATATTATTTCAAAGAACATCTTCAAAATGGCTGCCTACGTTGGATGCAAAGATATATACATTTCTAATATGTTCCCTAGTTTTCTATGTACTTCATTGTAGTAACTCCTTATGAATATACAGCTTAATATGCAAATCACAATGCAAGCACTCAAAAATCAATATGATAGACTGACAATATTATTTTGCATATACAATATTATATATAAAACAAGGAAAACCACAATAGGAAAAATATCAACCATGACAAATTGACAGGCCTGAGCCTTATCAATATAAATGTATGAATTGAAGAATAGAAGCTTTCAAATACAATGTCTTGTCAAACTCAAAAGAGAGAAAGAGATGAACAGAATAGATATTGATTCTAGTGTTAAAGGGAATTAAAGAACAAACTGGCTTGCATGGTTTTCTATATATATCCCATTGAGAAAATAAGAAAATACTAGTCATAACAGAATGAGTCATTGGTGGTAAAAAAACTCCATTCCCATTTCACTTAGATCTGTTCGTTAAGACAGTAAGTCATATTTGGGGGAGAATGGGCAACAGAATAACCTACTGTATCCAACTCTGGCTTTTAGGGATTTACTTGGATAAATTTATGATGAGCACCATTCTATATACTAAAATCCCACAAAAGTGTCGTTCATTTAGTCTGACTTTCATTCTAAGTTGTCAATTTGCAGTTTTTCATTTTGACTGAAGTAACACTAAAGTTGAAAAGCATCTTGGCGATGAAATATTAAAAACTGACTGAAAATAATTAATTTCTACTTTTCTAACTACTGTAATAACTTTCACCTGGCTGGTGAAGAAATCTATGTTGAGATATATATGGATGATGCATTCTTGTCATTTATTTATTGACCTTTGGGGATGTCGTGGAGGGATGAAGGTGGGCAGCGGGGCAGTATCTGGGAGGGACAAAGTGAACTTAGAACAGATGCACTCACATTATAACCCCTGATTTGTTTCAATTTGTAATATATACATTTTAATCTACCAACTGGAATAGTGCAACGGAGGAAACGTGAACTCCTTTAATTCTCCCCTCTTACAATGCCTCCCTCCCCTCCTCCCTCTCCATCCCCCTCCACTCATGACTTGTGGGAATGTGAAAACAGAGACAAAACAACTTTGGGGTAAATGATGATGACACCACAGGATGCAGATATATAGTTGTACCTCCCTCTGTTGTAGTCAACCAGACGATGTACACTATAGAGGGCGCCAGTTTAAAATTTGAAATGTGTTCCAATTTTTTTCTAAAGATGGACAGTCTCATGGCTGTCTATAAAATTTTCATCCGCAGAGGATTTTTCTTGTACTATCTACAGACAGCTCGAATGGAAGTAAGGTTTTTGGGACCAGGTGTCATGTTTTTACAGAAATTGGTTCATGAAATGTCTGGCGGAACCAGGAGGCAGTTAAACTGTAACCAGGGGCCATTAATATTTTTTAATTCTATCATTTAATATTAGTATCCCTTGTGATGTAGAGAATCATTATGCAGACAAGAATTGGTTGCATTAATGGTTTACAGACTTTGTAAATGTTGATTTTTGGTCAAAATATAAAAGAATTTCAAGAGTGGGTTGATTGCAAATTTGCTACTTGACAGGTTAGCTTCTGTTCAGCATTAATTCTTACACTAATTACACGCTATTGTTAACTATTGTACTATATATCTGCCTGATTCAGTCTCAATGTAAACAGAGATCATAACCCACACAGCTATGGATGTATGAATTCACTCACACACTAAACACCCACCACAACTTACCACACATAATGAGCTCTATAGCGGATGCTTTTTTTAGACTTTGAACTTGGTCACAACACTAAGGCCTCAAATACACTTCACAGTTCAACAGTGTTATATGAAAATATGCTTTGTTGTGGTATTTTGTGAACAATCATGATTATTTTTTGTCTTACAAAAAAATGTGTATTTCATTAGATTTCTTTAGTAGGGATGTTTTGGAATGGACTGTGGAAGATTTTAAGAACCTAACATTTGATATTATGATCTTGCAACATGATATGCTCGCATGTCATCAAACTAAATTACTTTCGTTTAGAGTCTTTTTGCAGTTAGGAGCATGCATCCTCTAACTCCGACATCCCTGGCAAGCTAAAGGGCTGCTTGTATGTATACTGTAAGCATCTATTATCCAATGTCTGTTAAATCCAGAAAACTTAAAGAGTCTTTGTAGTGATTTGCCTTCAAATATTTCTCCAAATTACCTGATTGATTGAAGAACTGTTGGTTAAATTTGTCCACAAAATAAAGTTAGATCCAAAATATCTGAGATTCCTAGTTTTTGCTACTTTTGACCTCAAATAAACAGAAAAGCCTTCACCAAATCTATTGCACAGCAGCTAGTACTCATAATGGGGCACATATCACACACATACATGTATGTATGCATATATATACATCATAAACATGTCAAACCATCACTGAATAAATTTGTTTTTGCCTTCAACAAGGAATCAAATCTTTTTTTATTTTTTTATTTGTGCATAGTTTAGTATACCTTCTTCTTAAATGGAATTGTATTTTTGGCAGGTGGTTACTAGACATATCCATTTAAGTGATGTGATGTATTTCAATTTTTATTTTAACACTATGCTTCATCTTACCTTCCTCTTGTAGGAAGAGTGTGAACAGGGGCTCAGTGTTAATATTGTACCAATTTTTTTAGCGTAGAGGAGAGAACAAACAGATAAGATACAGGTGTCAAGCACAATGTGTATATATCTTTAGGGCTGTAGCTTCCAAGTTTCACTACAAACCATGCCATCTATACAGGCAACGCCCACTTCTTCTCCCTCACCAATCTATCTTGTCTATAAAATTGATATCATATTTGCATATCGCACCACAAATGAACACTTCCAGTTTCTGGTCGATGCCCTTATCACTTCATAACCAAGCATTAACTGGCTAAAAGAATTAATGCTTCAAATAGCATGTTTTTTTTTTGTTTTTTTATTCTCTTAAGTATTGTAGATATCCTCTCATTCAATTAAAAAATGACAGCTTATTTTATGTAGACAAAAAAAGCCTTCTAAACTTAGTTTAAATTCAGCTCAGTAACTAATTTGACCTTCCTGTCCCCTCACATCCATATTAACATGCATTTCCTCTCTGTCAATACAAACTCGCCCGACCTCTACGAGTCTTAGCTTCCACATAACGCAACTGACGTCCCGTATAAAGTGTTTCGTTTTCAAGATTGTGTACGGTAAGATAAACGACAGCAACTGAAATAGATAACATACTGTGCACAGCAATGTGCGACCACTTGATTTTATGTGGTGGGGGGGGAGGGCCGGGAGAAGACAGGGTTGGTAAATTCACCTTTAGTACCACATGCATGTCCTGAAGGAGACCTGTGCATGTGAAGGGGAGGAGAGTATATTTGGAATTCACAATTTTTAGCCTTCAAGTCACATTCATTCAGCAATGGTGACATGTTAGGGCAAACAGTAGTGTCATTTCAGAAGTTCTTTTGCTGAATGTGTTGTTATCAAAGCTTCAGTAATAATGTGGACATTGTACCAAACTTGGAAAGGCAGAAAACTATAATATTATGTAAACAGAAGAGCAGTAACAAAATAATGCAACTTACAAAGAAATGCCCAGAAATTTAGCCAGGGATGGAAACCAGGGTAAGGTGAAATGTGGTGATATGTGAAACTGTACGCAAAATTGTTGTAATTCTACGAATGATATGTAGAAAACCTTGGACAAATACTGAATGTTTACTTCAATTGCAAGACAAAGTTTTACAACCCTTTCCTACATGTAGTTCAGTTTAGTCAGGTTTGTATTGCAAAGGAAGTTCTAAGTACAATAACTATAGGTATTTCCTCTTTTGCTCTGGCTTAAGAAAATATCTAGGTGTTAATCTTATTAAGATACAGCTGCCAAAGGGAATTTACCATACACTACATAAACACATAATGCAACAAACAACATATGGATAGTTGGGAATACTATGCAGTAAATATGTTGCATTTTATATAAATTGTAAAAGATGGCTGCATATTTGACAGCAATTTTCTTTTACGTTTGGTTTTTGGACTTCAAATCAGTATGTGACCATATGATGAAAACAGGACTTGAACTAACAATAACATTTTGAGGTAAGCAACTCCATTGTTATGTGTAACTTCATTGTTAAGGACAAAACAACAGGTGGTTGGTGTAGAAGTTCTCTTGAGTATACAAACCTTTCTGTCCAGCCAGTACTTAAATGTTTTGCATAGTGAACAGAGAACACAATAAGACCATTTCGTATAGTTGCAGATTGCATTCATGAGTAAAGTTGTTAGGCTTATTTCCATAGTGCAATGCATGTTAAAAATTCATGTACCATCACAAACCAAATTGTAATCTTCGCCTTCTGCCAGAATGACGAAATTCTTCCATTAAGCACTTACCATTCTTCTCGTCGGTTTCAACAGCAGAAGCTGCCCGCGAGAGAACATCTAACGGAGTCTCCATTTTTTTATCAGTTAGTAAAATAGTTCGGTTGGCAAGTAGGCAAGCAGTAGCGCTCTCTTCACAACGTTATTAGACCTAACGGTGAAAACTAACAACAAAGACACTGCACACAGCCCTCGAATCGACCACTTATAGCAGTTGTTTCTCCACTCCAAATTTGTCAAAAAAATCTCATAATTTGTGATTTTTGGTGAACTTGTTTCCCATACTCCGCAAGTTTTTCCTTAGCAAGGAATTTGGCTGAAATATTACTGTCTAGTGAATAAAGTATCTGAAAAATTACACATGTATATCGTCAGTGTGTTGTTTGCGTGCCTAATTTTACGCCGCATGAATCAAACAAGTTGATAGAAAATATGCCTGGAATGGAGGAATGTGTTGTGGAAGACTTCATATTCTGTAGGGGTAAATCAACTTTTACGTAATTCGTCTTATCTTTGTATCAATACAAATGACATTGTAAATACTATTTTGTCTATTAAACGTAATTATTTATTTGAAAATTATGCTATGGAATAATAAAAAGAAATATGGCACTTTGGAAAAACGTGTTACCAATGTTTACCCCGTGCATAAAATGGCTGCTCCCCACTGAGAAATTCCTGAGGTAGTAAGGAATGTGCTCGACCCATGACATTCCATCTGTGTAGATAACAACCTGTGCAAGTCAAACCCTCTGCACTCTACCTGTGGAATTCGGACCTTTCCATAGCCAAATTCAGATTAAAAACTACGGTTGCTTAATCCTCCATTTCTGTTGACACAAGTTGGTTCAAAGACCATATATATCCACCAGTATTGTAAAATACCTAGACATATAAAAATAGATGTGCCATTTAGTTCATAGCACTAATTCAGTAGTATTGTACGGGATCCGCCCAAGGAGATTGAATGGAATTTTTTTTTTATTGATTACCACAACAGAAATATTTGCACGCAGTGTATATCCATCATAGAAAAGCGTAGCGTGGTAAACGTTTGCTGAAATCCTAGCACCGTCAGGTTTTGGGAATCGATACATAGTTTGCATGTTTTCATACAAGTATAGGACTATAGTCCATGGTAAACAAGTCGAACTGAAAGAAGTCAGTTCCGGAGCCAAGTAGCTGTTTTCCAACTCAACATTGCCAGGTACGTTGGCCCAGGGTCCAACGTCGATGACCTTGGCGACGAAGCACGTCGGCTATTATATGACGTTGCCAAAGTTCAAAGAGGGAATTGGGGACCGTACCAAGTTTCAGTGATCCGAGGGAGAAGAGCCAATATGAACACTAATCTTGTGGTACTTAACAGGACAGAAAAAGTTAGTCTTGATAGGAGATAGTCCAAGTTGCAAGACATTCACAAGGCATTGAAGATTCGCCCCAAACCGCGTGACGCCCTGTGAAAAAGTGAACTTTCCGTTGCTTGCAAGCGAAGTTTTTTTTCCTTCTTATTGCTACAAAATGCAGACAGTAATGAAACGTGATACCTTGTTATCTTTATCTGGACCTGAGATGTCCATCGCTGCTATGTACACTGTGTTGTGGGTATTGACCGTTCCTGCATGTATTGACTGTACACTAGTGTCTAATTACCGACGGTAGCAAGCTGTGTGTGTATTTTCTGGGATCAATGGTGGTGTCTAACACTTCTGTTACACCTCAGTCGAAACTAGGTCAGATTACCGGCATGAGACGTTTCTTTGTGCGCGAGTCATCACACCCTTTAAATATGTTAAATATCTGGAATGCTACTTTAAGGTCAATATAACGATGACGTCCGCTCCTCAGTCCAGCCTAAGTGTTTATGTTAATCCATTGATTTATGATGCCACGACAAAAAAAAATCATAACATAGCCTAGGTCTTATACATTTTTTCATTTAATTTGTGATACATTTGAGGAACTGATATAATGTGCATTATACTACAAAGTTCAATCTCTCTAAACTGATGCACCAATAAGGTCATTTCTCAAATCTTAAAGGACTAAGTTTAGAAATGCAACTTAGACTGGTAGTGATAGAAGTGGTTTTTCTCATTCTACAACAATATCGTATTTAAACTTTGTGCCTTCAAAGTCATCCTATAATGGAATTTACGAAAAGTACAAAACTTTCAGTCATTATCCCATCCCTTTTTGTCATCTTCCCCTGTTGGTCCGTTTTTCCTTCACATAATGTCTTCGCCCTCTAAGCATCTCAATCCCTCAAGTGTACTTCATGGTAAGTTCCGTTCTGAATATTGTCTTTTGCTCTCAAAATGATAGAACCCCTTTGGGATATGTTGCGGGTTAATCCCACGGGAAAGCGTAAATATACCAGTTTCAATATATCTGACGATACGAAGAAAAGCAGGGCCTTATTGGAAACCAGCTTTTGCTGAATAAGCAACCCTGGATAAAAATGCGAATAAATAAAATTAAATAAATACATTTTTGGTGTAATAATATTCTGTTTATCAGGGGAGGGGGTTGTTCCCCCCTTGATTTTCTTCTCCCCCCCCCCTTCCACCTCTTGCTCCTCTCGCCAAGAAGTAAACATGGTTTGCTCCCTTGTCACGTGAATACGTGGATGATATTATATCACTACGAACGGTTCCTTGACGATAGTTCTAAATATACGGCTCTGGACGATATACTGAAACAGCGCCACTAGTTCACATACACGGTCGCAGAGTGTTATATATGGCTCTGCGCAGTTGTACACTTTTGTATTGTATTCTCTTTTTCGGGTCCAAATACATATTTCAAACAAAATCAAGAAGCCTACATCAGGGATGGACTGGGCGTTTATCGCTTCTGGATCAATGATCCAACTGGGACCATTAAAGAAACAACACATTTGGTTACTGGGATAAATCTAGTGTCTTTCCAGATCAAGAGGTTGCCATCGCTACCTCAATGTAGCTCCTCCGGAGCCAGGGCCTTGGCGGCTTTGCTCAGATTGAGATTTTCATTGAAGCGATAATCTAGGTGAAATTCTTTTTTAAGCTGATGAAAACCTGACATATTCTTACCACCCTGGTCAAATTTAGCATTCAATTCTCTGTATAGTTTTTGAGATAATAACATTTGATTTCGACACGTGTTGTACCAAAATTGAACTTGAAGCAAACAGATCTGGTTTCATGGAAGATGCACAATGACTAAATTGCTGTTTGCTTTTATTTCTAAATTGTACATCAACTACTTCTTATTCAACATTGGGACGCATTAACATATGAAATACACGACAGTAGCTGGGGTATTGTTAGCTTCACATCCCGTAAAGCAAAGTTGGGGCCCTATCCAGTCCAAGATCAAAACAATAAAGTGAAAACGGTATAAAAAGAGAAAAAGTTTGCTGTTATAGTGTGCAACCGTTAACAACACATCCCCTTTTTACTTCAAGTTAACTCATGCTACAAATTATGTCAATTTCAATATCAAACGCAATGCATTAACTGCATTAAAATGCCAACCGGATGCAATTAGTATATTTTCTTATTTGTTCTTTCGATCACTGGTCAAAAATAAATTTTCCTCTTAACTATCATTTCAAGATATCTTAAGATGTATTGAAGATATGGGCAATTTCGTGTCGGATGTTCCTTCTAATAAAATATCAAGATGACATCATTAAACCAAATGCATAATATTTGAATTATTGATAAGTTACTTTATTTTGTTTATAATGCTGGTTTCCTTTACAAGTGCAAATGCAGTGTCCAAGGTGATGACGTTTGTAACATAAATTAATATGGCATCGGTTTCAGGCCACGTTTATTACGCACTTACCGTGAGAACATGACAGGAAGTTAAAAGAGAAAGTGAGTGGCTGCACTTCCTACGGTGGCACGGTGCTTGTTACATCAGACATCCCGACACTGACACAATGATTGTAACCTCCTATACACTTTAAGGTTTCCCGAAAGGGAACACTATGGAGTCACTCTTACCGACCTTGCAATATTGTGAGGGGGACCACGGATTGCAAAGTCGCTAACTACTATCACGGTTACATTCTCCCAACACGACAGCACGGTTTGTGGCTGCACCCTATGGAAAGTCCCCCGGGGGACACGTGGTTGTGGTGCACTGTGGTGCCCCAGGAGAGATTGATTAAATTGTGCCCACTTTGATGTGTAGGTGTGACAAGTTACCAATGACCAGGGCTCAGTTGTACACGCTATGATACACTCTTTGGGGTGTGAATAGCGTTCTAAATGCTGGTTAATAAAAATAATAATTAATAATACAGAAAACGTTGTACTCAAAGCCCAAGCCAAAGTGATTTAATCAGGTCACGCATCCGGAGTCTATGCCTGCGAAGCCAAAGCCGTATATATGCTAAGTTCTTCAATACCGCCCTTATTACTTTCGGAAACATTCATAATTTAGGTTGATTAAACTCCGCGGAATCACCAAGACCGAGCTAGACTTTTTTTAAACATTTGTAGTATGGTTGATCAAGAAAATGGTCTTATGCACTCATATTATAGATAAAGATGATGGTTTGATTCGCTTCTACTTTAATTCTTACCGGATCAATAAACTTGATCTACTTTATGTGTGTTACGTAATCATGCTTGATATACCTATTGGTCAGATTGAAAGAGTTTCCGAATA
>KN886546.1:7621-22116 GCA_000934455.1 Apostichopus parvimensis
GCTACACAGTAATTGCATGAGGATCGAGGGATGGACTCGTCCATTTCATTCTGGCTACCCAGCAATAGCATGAAGAGGGATGGACTCGTTCATTTTGTTCTTTAGGTAAATTTAAGATATATGTCATTTACATTCGTGCCTGCCATTCAGGCTTTGGAAGATATTCAAAGTAAAATGATTGTCTTCCTTACTTTTATAATACTTTTTCTTTAAAAGATTTACAACGCCTTTATTTCCAATGCGTTAAAATAACACCCATTATAGAGAGCCCTGTTTATATTATCATCTTCTTATACACTGGCAAGTCCAGAGTTAGGATATTTTCGCGATGATAAAATACAAATGACGTTAGACTCGTATTCTTTGAGGCGTCGTATCACCGTCTTCAACATAAAACAGGATGCGCGCATAATGACGTCATGTACAAAGGAAAGGAAGAACCCTCTTAAGAGAGTTTCAACATTTATAACTAAACGTAACATTACTGTTGTAGTGCATATCGTTATAATTATGTAAAATATTATCAGTATGAATCGCTTGCATACTTATCCGTTACAGACGGTAATGGAATAAAACAGACTAGAGGATTGAACGATAGGATTATGGGTTTTTACTTCTGCCTTTGCATGTTTGAGGTTTGTTCCGAGGAAGTCGTCTCGATTAGAACCACCTGATCCTTGTCTGTCTATTGTGCTCCTAAAGCAACATGAAGTGTATTGTGATAATAAGCACACACTGAAGGACTTTGTTCTTTGTTATGTTCAATCTTATTCAATTAACAATCGTTGCACACTGTCCTTCATTTATTTGAATTATCAATATGTCGCCGACAGCAGCTTCATGTAAGTGCACTCGTGACATCCCTGATTATTGTTGTTGATAAGTAAATGGCAGAACAAAGTTCACAACACTCGTTACTGCAGTCTAAATATATCTTATTTGGTTAATATTAAAAGAGAAGATATGGTGAGTCAGCTGACAGAGATCAGCCAATCAGCGACAAGCAGATTAGATAAAGTCATTGATGATATCTACTTGAGAGATTGCTCGAACATTCACCTTTGGTATGGTTATTTTAACGAAAGGAAACTAAACCACAATTTGGTACCTGGGCCCAGGCACGGATCCGGGAGATTAGGTGATGAGTGGGTTTACATAAGAAGTTATTAGCACAGCCTTGCACGTAGAACACGTAGGCCTAAACTTAATTTATATTAGCATAAATATGCCTCAGAATGCCACATTTACGTGAATGTTTTCTTCTGAGTAGCCTTTTCCCAATCCTGAATTCGTCACTGCCTGGGCCGATTGACTACACACGACGACAGACAAGTTGAGAGATCTCTGATCTATTCTTAACATATTTCACTTAAATTACTATAAAAGGTGATCAGTATATATATATATATATATATATTGCCTCTAAACATATGCTAGAGAAGTCGATTATGGTCAACCATGTCCATTTTCACTTGCATTCCACTGCTACCCTCAAATCATTCCCCTCTTTATCACATCATATTGTCTATAGTTAGTCCATGCTCATTGTATTGAAAGGATTGGGGTTCTTTGGGAAAACATTAAGTGACTTTTAAACTTTTGGCGTTCTTCCGTTCAATCAAAATTCTGTTCACTTGACATAAGCAAAACAGTTCCGTAGGATTGCACTGAACTCGACCCATAATCCTTTTAATATTGAAGTCACTGGTTCGAGTCCCGCCTTAGTCCCAAATTTCTTTGCTCTTTTCAATTGTTTATCATTTCTTCGTTCTTTTCCATTTTTTCTTCTTCACATTAAAGGATTCTCGTAAGAGAATCTAGCCTTTTGTTGTCAAGATATTATTTAACCATCGCCTTTAGTCTCACCCACCACTCATATAATTCCTGTGCACATCTTTTATCATTCCCGTGATGTACAGGCATATAATAGGCCTACGTGCATAGAATAACATTCATCGAAACAATTTCAATCTTAATAGATCCACATATAGTTAATAGTAAACGTAGCAAGTACCTTTGAAAGGCTGATATGACAAAATAAACACAAGAAGGCATAAATATCAGATATGAATTGTATTATCAAATAAAGTAGTTTTACTGTGTAAACTATACACCGCGAACTTTGGTGAACCAGTTACAACTATAGACTGACTCCTAGACTTACCGATAGCTATTTAGCGTACATGTTCGCATATTAGACATCACATGATATGCACGGCACCATCTACTGTAGTCAATTGGATGTTCTTTATTCCCGTTTCTATATGCTCTCCTTTCGTGATATTCATTTGTTATTTAAGGATAAAAGGACTCTAGACTTAAATTCTACACTGGATGATAAACCTACAAAGCGATGATCGTAATGGTAAGTAGGCGTGTATAAATACAAGGGACAGTAATGATGTAAAGATCTAAATTCAGAAAAAAAATATTTGTAAATTTTCGTAGCGTAAAATGATTTATTCTAACAAAGTAGCCTATTAACTGTTATAAATAATTTCCATGTTTGCTTATTGAAAATCTCCCTTTACCATTTTATCCAAAAAGGAGATATAGCTTTCTGTAAAATTTGACGAACTTTTGTGTACCTGTGCATTAAATTATAAGTAGTAATATCCCATACTGTGAAAACTACAAAGTCCCATGCAAGTTTCTAGTAGTTATTCAGCTATATCAACATCCGGGTATGTTTATTACTGATTTTGTCACGCTTTGTCAACTGTTCCGGTAGGTATGATTTGTTTCCTCCCTCAGCAGTTCCAATTATCGTTTTTAAATATGACCAATTGGGAAAAAGATCATTAAATTGAATTGTAAATAGTATTGACTATGTTGTTACTTGTTAGTTGTACTGAAAGAACCAATGGTCACTTGCACTTTGCAGACATAATAACTGATTTAATGTGATATCAATTGACATCGAACTGGCTCAGTCTAACTCACCACAATAACATGCATGCTGTAGTGTTAATTGGTATCACACCACAATTAATTGCTCTCATTGACTTACACACTAAACTCTATCGGCATAATAAGCTTTGATTTGAGTTTCAACTGACAATACATATCCTACCATTACCAACGATATGATGGCTTGGGCTATCACAACAAATTCATCTTTTGCCACCATGACTGTTTAGATTGTGAGCTAGAAGAGCTGAAAGTTTATCATAGTGCTCCCCAACCCAATTGCTAGCTGTCACCCACAGAATCTTCTTGTTTCACCGAAGATTTTCTAACATACCATAATTTAAATCACCTTCAATCCTCCAGATTTTTGACTGGTTAACCTCTCAGGCGGACATGCCTGACTACACTAATTGTAGTGTGATACCTGTTATGTTGCCAGTGGTATATTGGAAGGTCTACTTTTTGACGTCTAACTCGGTTTTGCTAAGCCTTATGAAAGTAGGCATATCATAGTCCTAACTTAGGCTAGACAAAAGTTGAATTTTTAGGCCGACCTTCAGTCTGCACCACCGATCTAAGTATACCTGCATCCAACATCGATTTCAACAGATTTATCTTACTTAAATGGCATTTGTTCATATCAAGTGAAAAAAAAATGAAGTGCATCTTGAAACTCACAGTTTGTTAGTTACTCATGACCGTTGTTTGGTCCTCTTAGTCTTAGTCGGCATTAAACTAGTTTTGGTTGAATAAATTGTCATTTGATAAATCTTTCAAAAGCCTGTTGCATAATTGTTTTACAGTTTCTCATAAATAACAGAACATTTCACTTTTAGTAAAGAATATGTAATTATACAGTAAAAGGTACTTGCAACAAGTTTCAAAAACATCTTTAGTAATTGTTGGTAAGTCTGTAAAGTAACATTTAATATGTAATTTTACAGACATACCAAAAATTACATCAAATATTGTGTGAAACTTGTTGCCAGTACTTTTTCTTGTAAACTTACAGAGATTCTTTTCACCGCACATGTTTATACTGATATACTAAACACATCATTAAAGAAATAGGCTATGTTAAATGTATGACAACAGCTTACTATATGAACATTCAAGGGTATCTTAGTTTATAAGAATTATAATCCATGTCTGTATATGATCATATTTCAATGTCGATTGTAATATTTCATTAATTTGAACGCAATATTGTTGAGCTCATGTTAGTCAAACTGTTATTATGTAAATCCTGGTTATTTAATAGTTCATTCATGCAGCTACAACATATCTCTTCCAATCAGAACATGTGCTATCCTTTCACTTTATTGCTGTCAGACCAGATCATAAATATACTAACAGTGAGTTCTGTCTAAACAGACATTTAGAATTGTACTACTTTCATAGCAGGCCTTGCGCTTTTAGGCTTAGGTCCATCTTAAATGAATGAATCGGGATGAAAATCATTCCTCAAGGAATAGGCTTATTTTCAGCTTGCTATTATGCATGAGAGAGATGCATGTATGTCTTACTTTCTATTCGTATTGAGTAAATCATGTGGGAAGAATATGGACCATTGGATCAGGTTTACTTTGTTAAATCTAGTGAGAAGTTCATGGAACATGGTATAAGTTAGGCCTATATGTGGGAAGTAAAGAGAACATTGAATAAGTCAGAATAGGCTTACCCGGTGGGAATGTGGTTCTTGTCAGTGAAACCGTGCACGGTGAACTATTACAGTATTTTTAAACTCTACAAACTTCCTGATAATTAGGAAGAATATTAATATTAAAACAATTAGTATAAACAACCCTTTTTCATTCCCCAGTTAATGAGGTCACCAGGAGGAAAATCCTGTGGTGACTAGATCTTTATTTTCCCCAAATTCTGGTCGCCCAGAATGAAAATGTGATCGCCACTTTGATATGCTAAATATTAGAACAAAAAACACTAGGCCTAGGCTCAACATCGAGTGGCACTACTGTCAGTACTGACTACACTTACGTTGAACTTTAAAGCTAGTAGTTAGTACTGATGACAGTGGCTAGTAGTACATCTTGATTTTAAAATAATGACATAGGCTAATGTATATTATTTTCTAACAAAATGGGTACGGTGAAAAATATCTTACCTTATATTTTCATGTTCAAATACGTAGGTGTAAGATAAGGTATAAAATCTTCCTCAATAATTTCTATTTGCTTTTGTTTCTTTAATTAACTTGTTAATAACTTTCATATAATTAACATGATTACTAACATCACACTGCCGCCGCTGATTATGCTTGCTCTCCAAGTCTATTGGATCAGACCATATAAATATCCAATTTAGCTCTTAAACAGTTATTACTACTACTATGTAATATGCAGGCACAGGGTTCGCATTAGCCGCTAGATTGCGCGATTCGCGCAATTTGATCGCATTTGGAATAAACGATTAGTAAAAAGCCACTTGCCATTATTATTTTATAGTTATCCCGTCTATAACCCATAAACTTCTCGTAAAATTCCTTGTCAGCCTTTCCTTCTATGAAATTAACGAATGAATAAATAATCATTTCTTCCACATGGTAGCCTAACACCACACTAAGTCAATGGAAATCTAGCTAAGCCTAACCATCTGTTTATTGGCTGAAATTGGGACGCAGTTATAAGATATCCATGGAATACTTTCATTATTGCTGTTACGTTCGACCACATGGTTGCCTAACATCACACTTAGTCAATGGGGTAATCTAGCCTAGCCGTCTGTTTATTAGCTGAAAGTGTGACGCAGTTATAAGATATATCCATGGAATACTATCGTTATTGCTGTTATCTTTACCACATGGTAGCCTAACACCACACTAAGTCAATGGGAAATCTGCCTAACCATCGGTTTGCAAAAAAAATCACACTTTGCGTAGGATTCAGGTAATAAATTAGGCACCGGGTAGTACTGCGTCGGGCGGGTACCTTCGTTATTTTTGTAAAGCATTGGTGAAATTTTCAGTTGCAAAAACTGATCGCCACAGTATTGTAGGGCTGGCGACTAGCATTAATTTTTACAGAAATTCTCATCGCCAGCCGAGAATGGTCGTCGCCAATGTGACCATGGCGACCGTAATGAAAAAGGGTTGAGTATAAACAGATTAAGTTTATGAAGTTAACTGATTTTGTATGTTAGCAATCACGGGACTGATATATTTTGCTTTATCAGGGTGACCAGAACGATGAATCGTAATTGTTATTTTTCTGAAATTATTAAAAAATATAAATCATGTGAGATTCAAACTAATAGAGCTTATGCAGGAACTGTAAAAATTTATTTTTCCTCTGCCCGAGATTCAGTCGTATTGCTAAAATCACCAGTTTAACTTAGGCTTTCAATTTTACCCTGGTAGGGTAATATACTATACACAAGTATGTGTATTAATAACAGCGGGTCACCCCTGTTTAATGTCATCAAATAAAGGTATTGAGGGAATAACTAATCAATTTGATTTGATCCTCAACGTTAATATTGTGTCACTGCGGCACTTTGTATTGCTGCATGACGCACATTAAAGATCAAATTGGAAAATGTTTAAGAAAGGAAAACAGATTTGAATCTCACTTTTTGCAATGAGCCTTGACTACATGTAGTTTTATCTGAGGTCACTGTCGATTAGTATCGATAGAATCATAAAAATAAACTCAAACAGCTTTATTAACATGCAAATGAATAACCGTTGTATCTACAGAGACTTGCAATAATTGTGAAGCCCGCCATCTAAAATGATGATCGAGCTGTATGTGACATTCTAAAGGATATCGTGAATATTGATAACAAAACAGAAAGTTGAATATTTCAGGGCGGGTTAATATTAGATACTTCAAAGGTCGATATTTTGTGTAAACAATAAACAGTAAATAGGAGATAAGGAGAGATTCACCTTGATGTAATCTTTGTCGAGCCAGAGACCTGTTGGTAAAGTGGCTGGTTCTGTTGACTTATAGAATTATTCTTTGATTTATGATAATTTTGCATACTGTATCTATATATTCAACAGATCATCACTTTCAAAGATAATCATGGATAATATCACTCAAAGGAAAAGAAAAGTGAAGACCCAAGTTTATCCCGCCAACCAGTCACGAAATTTGTTGTGACATCATAATCGATGGAGCGCCTTACAGTGTTGATGGAGCGCCGTATATTGCAAGGTATGTTGTAATTACATAGTTTTGGATTAGTAACTTAAGCATAAGAAGGCTGCTGTTAAAATAAACATTGATAAAGATTTAAGCCTCAGCATTGTAGTTAATCTTACAGTGTACGATCGAGAGTTCAACACGATTGTTTTATTATTATTTAATTGTATTTTAATAAAAAGATAGGTTGGTGATATCAAACTGATTGAGTGACTTCTGTAACATGGTGAGATATTATAACACACTGTACTAAAATCACTTTATGTAGATGGAATCAAATGCAACGAAACACCTTGTACTTTTAACTCCTGGACTGCTAGGCAGGACTGAGTACTGACTGAGGACTCAGCTATGAAATGTTAAAGTTTGTTTCAAAGAAGGTAGGCCACCTGTATCAGATCGAGAGCAAAGTAATTGAAATATTGATGTTATTATAACTTAATTCACAAAGGGCCAATAAAATCAACATCTTCTGAATTCGAAGTGAATTATACCAGTTGAAATCGACATCTACCTTATTAATTTAACCTAACTGATTAGAATTATAATAAAAATAAAAATAAAATAAAACTGTTAGCAAACTGCTTATCCACTAGAGAGCCTGTGTATGAGAATGTGTAAAAGTAAGTTGGCCTGACGTTTCGATCCTAGCAGGATCTTCTTCAAAGGCTAAATGACAAGTAACAGTAACAGAAGGGACAAAAACATGCACAGAATACTGACAGGTTAATGAGCATGGTGAACACAAAGAGATAGATGTAAGGGGATTAGTAGACAAGGGATGGAGAGAAGAAAGAAAGAAACCAGCAGGGGAAGAGGAGAGGTAGGAGATAAACTGTAGAGGGACAAAGAGAGGATTAAGGGAAGGGGGTAGAATTGTAATATGTAGATATGATTGCATATAAGGCGATATAAATTCGCATATTACTCCGATTTAACTGGTATAATTTTGTCGTTCTCAGTATCATCAAACAGATTGCTGCCACAATTGTTTCCAGTTTATATATAGGCAGCGACACTCCCCTATTTTATTGACCAAAACATAATGTTTACAAATCAAGTTTTGTTCTCTTTTCAGACAAAAAGGACATTCTCATCAGTTCTCTGAAGAGCAGGTATAAACTACAATATGACGCAATCCAGCCGATACCGTACATCAAGGACAGACTATATTGTGTAGACAAGGTATTTGTTGAGGGCGGTACAGAGATCTATGTTGTTGAAGAAGCGACAAAAGGAGGACCATGGGTACGTGTGGACTCGTACAAAGATATCTTCACAGACCCTCGAATGAAAGCCAAACGGCGCATCATAGAAGCAGAAGCCGGGTATGGTAAGTCAACAGTGACCCTACAGCTCGCCTATGATTGGTGCAATGGTGTCAAGGATTCACCTTTTAAAGACGTAGAGATTCTAATTCTTCTCCGGTTGAGGCAGCTGAACAGCAAGATATCTATCTATCACGCAATTAAGCTCTTCTTAGCACCAAAAGATCCTCGAATCAAATCTTCTGATATTAAAGATATCATTGAAAGCTGTTCTTCTGTTAAGGTACTCCTGGATGGGTATGATGAGTTTCCAGATAGGGACGGAGCCACCAGAAGTGTTGTAGGACGTATCATTACCAGCAATCTGTTTGGGAATATTGATGTTACCCTGACAACCAGATATCTTCCGAAAGGCTATGACAAAGCAAACACAAAATATGTTAGGTTAGTTGGCTTCGACGAGAAAGCACGCGACCAGTACATTCGCAAGGCTGTTACTGGGGAAGATGACAAAAGCGTTGCTAAAATTAAGCGTGCTTTGAAAGCAAACCCGATCCTGGATGACCTATGTCAAGTGCCTCTCTTATTTGTAATGTTTTCTCACATGACCCACGAAAAGACACATTTTCAGAAATTCAAGTCAGTCACTGAGTTCTTTAGTTACATGATCGAATGCTTCCATAGTCATCTTAGTAACAAATCATTGGGTAAAAGTGCAAAGGCGTATACTATTGAGTATGCTGTCAAATACAAGGAACTTAGTAAAGTAGCATTTGAAGGTCTCTGCGGTGAAAACAAACAGTTATCATGGCGTAAGGATGGACTCTGTACACGACTAGGTCAAGGGTTTTGTCAACATTATATTGCAGTTGGTATCTTGGTAGAGGAAAAAGTGTCTAATGTGACAAACGAACAGACTTCTGCTACATACATACAGACAAGGACTGACGTAAGGTTCTACCATCAGCTATTCTGTGAATGGTTTGCGTCTTTTAGACTGGTAGAAATTGTAGCTGCTACAAGAAATGCATCTGAGCTGAAGGATGTTCTTGATAAAGTGGATCCATTTAATCTTCAGTACCTCTATCGATTCGCCTGTGGGATTAGCTCAGCAGTTGGGAAGAGCGTAATAGAATACTTGAAGAGCAGGGAAGACGGTGATAAGTTTGCCATCCTCTGCATCCTGGAACAAACTGGTAAGGTAGATGGAATCAAGGACACCATCAGGGATCTGTGTTCAGAGAATGTTGTCATCAGGAAAGACGACAGCAAGCTTCTTCAGAGATCCACCATCCAGCTCTTGGAGATTGCATCTAGATTTGATGTAAGTATGTTCATCATATGAAAACAGTTTGATACGTTAGTTTCTGTCAACTATACCAAAACAACGTGATGCTGATCGATTAACTAAATATACAAAAAATAAATATCAACAACAATATAATTTAAAAAAATCCACTTCATGAATGTTTATGTTAGGTTCAGTGACAGACAAATATAAATAATTGTACATTAAATTAAACTATTCAGCCAGCCAATAGAAAGTCACAAATTATCAATGTGTTGTTTTTATTTAAAGTAAATCACGTCTCATCGATGACTGTTTCGTTATGAGATATCCCTCAAACCTATTGGAATGATAAGCAAATATAGTTCAAGAATTAAGTCTACTGAAATAAATGTCTCAGATAATCTAGACAGACTGTGTTCCATCCGTTCGTAAATACACGATTCAGATCTCTAAACTACACTGTAAAAAAAAATCGTTAACGTTTGTCTTGATTTGGATTATTGTTTACAGAGGGAGAGGATTTTTCTTAGTTTAGATCACAATTCGATTATTCTAAAACCAACGTCGAGTGCAAGGTTTGCTCTTTTTTACGGGTAAGAAAGGAAAACTTTAGCTGGTTGAACGAAAATCTATCAGAACGCTTTTCTATTGCTAAATATACGGATAAACGTTTTACCAGATTATCCGGAAAGTTACTGTTACTCTGTCCAACAGGTAATGTTTATCTCTGCAAGCTTTTTTGGTGTTGACAAAAGCGCACATACGATTAATGTTAACACACGTTAGAATACGTAAACCCGGTTTTCGTTAACCCATCGATCGCCACATACACGCCAACGGGCCACATTCGCACCAAACTTGGTTACCAACGAGGTAAATTTCTTGAATTTTAAACAGTTTGCACCCATTAAATCAAGTATCTTAGCTCTTTCATGATACAGTAGGATATGCTCAACAAAAGGGAATCGCATTTCTTTCAAAGTTTTTGATAAATTCTGTATTTTCGTGGTAGACTTCGTTACGTCGGGTTCGCTGATGCGGTGGAGATGGTTAGGCTTGCAGGAACGTATACGTACAGCATCTGTAGTATCTTAGCCGTATACTAACCCCTATGTTATTTGTTAGGATATATGCTACACAATGAAACGCGTATACTGTAGCTAGCTTACTACGATGAGAGTACATTATAATACAAGTTAGTTTATTATCACGTTAGAGTAAACACATACTCCCTCTTAGTTTTAGTGTTATATGGTTAGACTTTTGTGAACAAAAGGTAATTGTGCATATATAACTAGGTCAAAAAATGTACAAATAAAGCAGGTCCGCCGGTTTTCAAAATTTAGAAAATGTGGATGGAGGCTTAAAAGTAAATAAGGCTTAGGCTTACAACTTTGGGGTTCCTTGATGCTGAAAGCAAAAGGAAACTATGCATTCAGATTTGTGTGTGTTTGGATGCATGTATATGTACCCTTGTGACGCCTAGCTAAGGGTCAGGATAACTCAACTAGGGAATGCCCGATGTTCATCACATTCACTATGTAGATGCATTATGTTTAGTGAGTGCAAGAACATTATTGTTTTGGTAGTTATATCATGAATATTAATGAGGTCACTGGGTCAAACCTGAAAACTATACATTTTGTTAGCCTACTCTAAAACCACAGTTCCCATTCTAGTGAAAGTTGGTATCGTGTAGTTAAGTAAAAACTTTAATGTGTTGATGTCTGTTAAATTTGATATATTAGCATATTAATGAGGGGGTGTGGCTTCATATAATTTTGTAACAATAAGCAATAACTTGATAGTCGAATGCTGATGTTTATCATAGAATTGACTTTCTGCTGGTATTTCATGAGGTGTCAGTTTGCCAAGGTATATTTCAAAATTTGGTGTTTTATTTTGTTTCCCAAAACAGGTGTTGGAGCTAAAACTATCACCACTTTAAGTGTTATCAACATTACCCACCACCATGAAAATTCTTGTTGAGTATGGTCATTCTAGGAAAGTAATTGAACTAAAAAATGAAGATACACTGTTCACTGAGTCATTATACAATACTCTCTGCATAATGATGAGTGTTCCATTTTCATCAGAAGAAACATTTTTCCAGTACTTCGATGAGGATTTTAAGTCATGGGTTGACCTTGAACCAAAATTTTAGACAAGAGCAAGATTAAACTTAGCACTCTTCAACCTTTAGAGTCCTTGATAGGAACTGACAAACTCAATTTTAATTGTTCTGCAACTAGTGCATCTAGTTCTTGTGTGTCTGATGATGAGAGTGATAAAGCTTCCATTGAGCTTACAGTTGGATCACTTGATTTTGGAATAGATATGACTCCACCAGAACTTTGTGCAGGTGTGATTGAAGATGTTCCAAATACCAAACAAGAGACCACTGAAGAATCAAACAAAATGATTAGTGTAACTGAAAAAGCTGGCAGTTCTGATGAAAATAGTTGGGACATTCAGTTACTTTGTATCAAGTTTAGCATGACTTTGCAGAACAAGCTTGAAAATGAAGAACAACTACAGTGGGCCCAAAAACATGAACTACTCAATCATCTTGGAGACTTTCTGTACAAAAAAAACAAGTACCCAGATATGCACATGAAAAGGAGAATAGCTAAACAGCTAATAACAAAATATCTTTACTTAAGGGAGCGCATTGGCTCAGGTTATGATGCTTGGACTGCGGCCCTTAACAATAAATTGAAATCACTGAGGATGAAAGATTCAAGTCTCTCATTAAAAAATGCACCTCTTAAAAGAAAAGAGAGCATTCTACAAAAGGATGTTTTCAAGAGGCCCTGCAAAGGGGAACTAAATTTCCTGCCAGTGATACCATCCACTGAAGATGAAACCTCTCTGAAAAGACATAAAGAAACCATGAAAAAGGAGATGTCTAAGAAAGGGGCCAAAAACTTGATTTTGATCGAGAAACTTATGGATAAAACATATCCACAACGAAGGGCATATTTAGGCAATAAACCACTTGTTAAAGACTTACTCCAAGAGTATCCTGCTCTTCTGCTAACAGAAGAAATTAGCAATGAGATGACTCGTTTGGTGAACATTGATTGTACCAAGAAAGTATCAAAGTTTCCTAGATTGGCCAAAAGTATCACCTTACTGGGAAGATGCTACCTCAAGAGTGTCAAGAGTAGTCCTAAACATTACAAGATCAAAGAAATTCTACACAGGTGTGACAGGTAAGTCTTCAACTTGAATTTCAGTCAGTTTAATCTCTACCAGTGTTGTAGACCTAACAGGAGGCTTGGGTGTTTAGCCTTATGCCCCCTTCAAAAGCTTTACGCTCCCAGCGATCCCCACTCCAGTGTGGACAGACTATACACGCCACAGATCCCAAGAAACCGTTCAAAGGTAAATAAATAGGAATGCGTAATATAGTGTTCTTTTGCATTCATTTCTATCTTCTAAATCACAAACAGATCTAGTACCTTTCAAAAAACCTATCATCCCTTACATGAAATATTAGTCCCCTAAGGGTGCAAAAATGTCCTTTTTTGTTGCGATTGAGGATATCCAAAACGTTACAAAGGCAAAGACCACATTTCTTTATTTCATGTGCCAACCTGCTGCTATGTTCATTGCATGTACTTATGACATTTTTTACCCTTCTTAAAATCATGAATCGTGTATCAAACGTAAAACTATGCAAACTATCATATTTTGTTCTTCACCATTGTTATTATTCCAGGAATATTAGAAGCTCTGAGGTAGACAGAAGAGAGGAACAGAATAAAGCAGGATTACAGTTGCTACCACTGCTGCTACGGGAAAATGAAGAAGACTTCGTTACCTACACAAATGTAAGATCAAAGTTGGAAAAGAATATTTATGATCATGGCATGTTTGGTATCACCTGTTTCATGTTCAGAGTAAAATAGCATATCTTATGCAGGTGTAGATTCAGGGTGGGATTAACCATCTGAAGCCCCTTCCACCTTCACAATATACTTATTGCATCCATTGTAGTCAACTCCTCAATGACTTAAAGCATTTGTATGTAAATCATAACCTTTCTTGCCTATTTCTTTATTTATAGTCTTCCAGCATGACAACAAGAACTACATCCCATTTTATGATTAAAGTTTAGTTGCTTGTATATCCTCTTACTATGGGTAAAACATACCATAAAAGCACCAATGAGTCATATAGGAATGCACACATATGGGGTATGGGAAGGATATTTGTCCACGCATGGACCAAATGTAATGCACTGCAAAGAGAAAGATATGTCTTATCCTGTCATTATAAACCCGTTGCATTATGACATTTTGTATGTATTGTTTTTATTCATTTCAGACTTCAAACGAATTTCAAAAGATTGCAGAGTCAGTGTCAACCCCAAAAATTATTATCAGTGAAAGTACATGTGCCATTGCTGCTGAGTCCCAAGTGGTCAAGGAAGGTGATTCTGTGGACAGCCTCATTCATCTCATCAGTATGTTTTATTGTATCAATATTGAATATCCGAGATCATGTAACTGTACATTTACATATGTACAAAAGGAGATTTTTGAAATCACTGACAATAAAAAGGTACCAGCTAAGTTGGTAACCTTTGTAACAAAAGTCGCGAGCCAATAGATGATTAACCCCAAGCGGTCTCACATGGACATGCAACATTAAGCGAATCCAGCACAGCTACTATACGATAGCAGGAAAGAAAATTAGCATGTAAAAGCGACTATACAAAAGCTTGGAAGCACAATCTAACTGCATGTTTTCTTTAAAGATTTGGAATTCTTTGCTAGGCCTGGTGTAGATTCAGCATCGTTCATTAGGTTGGGAGTTACTGATAAAAAAGTAATGCATTGAAAAATGAAATTT